>WNHD01000583.1:0-41457 GCA_011057455.1 Ganaspis sp. Gsp50
AGGATCTTGTACGGGTTCCACAGTGGATCTAGTACTAGTTCTACTGTGGATCTTGTATAAGATCTTGTACTAGTTCTTGTACAGGAATTTTCAGTAGGGTAAAGTCCTCAATTATACAGAATCTTTGTTTTATCTCAACTTTTTTAAAAAATGGATTTATCAACTTTTGGATGCTTACTCCTCTTTTAATACTAATATTTTTAAATACTTTGAACTATTTATAAGTATCTTTAAATATTTTGAAGCCTTTTTAAGTAATTTGAGGTATTTTTAAGTATTTTAAAGTATTATTAAGTATATTTAAGAATATTTGGTAGTATTTTTAAATATTTTGCAGTATTTTAAAATATTTTGTAGTATTTTTAAATATTTTGTAGTCTTTTTGAATATTTTGAAGTAATTTTAAGTGTTTTTAAATAGTTTGAAGGATTTTGAAATAGTTTGAAGTAGTCTGAGGTATTTTAAAGTAGTTTTATAATTTAAGTATTAATATTATTATTATTATTATTATTATTATTAATACTTACCTTTTTCTACGTTTCCTTTCTTTCCATCGCTGACATTTCTCGCATAAAATTCAGCAGTATTTTTCCCTCTTCGATTGAAATCAATCATCAAATTGTAATCGACTCAAATTTGTAGAAAACATAGTGCAATTCAACGCAAATTGAAAATAAGAACAATTTGATAGAAATTTCGAAAAAATGCTAAAAATTAACATTTTACAACAAATTACGAAAAATACTATAAAATTCAAGAATTTGCTTTCAATTTTGAAAAATACAATAAAAAGCAACAATTTGTTTTCAACTTTTAAAAATACGAAAAAAATGAATTTACTGCAATTTGCGAAAAGTTAAAACTATTTTCAAAAAATTAATAAAACACACAAAGATAAAATTTACAAAGAAATGAATGAGTTGCAAAGAAAATGTGCAAGAAGGACAAAATTGGGAAAGAGGAAGTAAAGGTTATCAACTGTAGGCAAAATTATTATAAAAGATTTAACATTTATTATTTCAATCATCTTAATCTCTCATCACGTTTTGTATGTACAATTGAATATTTAAACATTTGGCGAATTCACAATACTAAATATTTACATATGCGTATCTCTTTAATTACAATAAGCTATAATTACAACGAGAGGGAGATCACGTCTTACGCGCTACGCCTACCCAAATATTTACAATTTCAAATTCTCTATACAATAATTAAAAAAGATCACTTTCATTAGGCCCGAGCAGCCCGAAAACTATCCTAACATTTGGTTTATTACGAAAATCAACTCTCTCAACTAAATTCTAAATACTGGGATCGAATGTTCATTCACAAGTTTTGTCTTTATTCATTTTCACAAACATTTTCAAATCGCTTTTTAATTTTCAAATTTTCGGATCATCTCAATTTCTTCGGCGCCGAATTACACATTTTTACATTCTCGGAAAAGCGGATTCAATTGGATTGGAAGTTCAACTTCCGGTTGGATTCATTAGGGTTGGATTTCTAATCCAAATTACGATTTGGTATTTATTTGGAATTAATTTGGTAATTTAACTTCCGTTTAGATGGTGGAATTTTAGGTTAGATTTCTAGTCTTACTTCCGGTTAGATTGAAAACATTTTTTCAATTTAAGTTTAACTGCCGATTGGATCGGAAATCAAGTCCCGATTAGATCGGTTGTCGAATTTACGATGAAATCGGTAGTTTAACTTCCGGTTTTATTCAAAATTGCATTTGTGGTTAAATTGTAAGTCTAACTTCCGATTAGATCGGTAGTTTAACACTCGATTAGATCGGTAATTAAACTCTCGATTAGATCGGTAATTAAACTCTCGATTAGATCGTTAAATTAAATCTCGATTAGATGGATAATTTAACTCTCGATTACAACCGTAATTAAGCTACCGCGTAATCTAACTTCCAGAAAGAAAAAAAATCTAACCTCCAATTTCAGCACACTTCGTTGTCCCCTGGTTCTGGCACTTTCAGTCCATTGCAGGGGCCAATGAAAATGAGTTTTTTTGAACGTCTGCAATTCAATCGAATCGAATTCCACTTTTTCGGAAATTATGATACAAGTACTTTTATAATCGCCAATTCTTTTCAATTCGAAAATGTTTGTAAAAACCAATCGCATTGTTTTCAAATATGGTGTTCGTGTACATATTAAAAATCAAATCGTGAAATAAATGCAAAAATTACGAGAAGAAGACTGCCACTGTGTTTATAATTATTTAAGTGTGTTCGAAGTAATTCGAATGAATTGAAAGTAATTCGAATGAATTGAAAGTAATTCGAATGAATTGAAAGTAATTCGAATGAATTGAAAGTAATTCGAATGAATTAAAATTAATTCGAATGTATTAACAGTAATTCGAATGTATCAAAACAAATTCAACTGCATTAAAATTACTTCAAAAGTACTGGAAATAATTCAACTATATTACATGTAATTCAACTGTGTTAAAAGTACTTTTGATGCAATAAAAGTAATTCGTGTAATTCGATGCAATAGGAACAATTCCAATGCAATAGAAACTAATCCCAATACATTAAAAGTCATTCAAATGCATCAAAAGTATTTCCACTATGTAATTCTGAATCCGAATCTTTATTACAATCCTACCTATTATTAAAAATTTTAAGTTCCCCTCATCAAAAATCTCCCTACACTCCAAGGGTTCAGTTATGTAATTCGAATTTCCATCTCATCTCCCTGACCTTCAATTTTTTCATTTTTTATAAAAATCCAAAAAATTGATAGTCAGGGAGACGAGACGGAGATTCAGATTGTAATTCAAATCTCCATCTTCTCTCCCTGACCTTCAATTTTTTCATTTTTTATAAAAATCCAAAAAATTGAAAGTGAGGGAGACGAGACGGAGATTCGAATTGTAATTAAAATCTCCATCTTCTCTCCCTGATCTTCAATTTTTTCATTTTTTTTATAAAAATCCAAAAAATTGAAAGTCAGGGAGACGAGACGGAGATTCAAATTTCCATCTCATCTCCCTGATCTTCAATTTTTTCATTTTTTTATAAAAATCCAAAAAATTGATAGTCAGGGAGACGAGACGGAGATTCGAATTGTAATTAAAATCTCCATCTCCTCTCCCTGACCTTCAATTTTTTCATTTTTTATAAAAATCCAAAAAATTGAAAGTCAGGGAGACGAGATGGAGATTCGAATTAGATAATCGAACCCTAATACACATACTAATTCCATAATACACTTACGAGAATCATCCAGATTCCTCAAATTCAGATTTACTCGCATTACAGTAATTCGTTACGTCAGAAACAAAAACAAAACAGGGTAAAACACCCGCGCTGGATTATGTAATTCGAATCTCATCTCCCTGGTATTCAATTATTTTAATTTTTGACAATAATTAAAAAATTGTACCAGTTAGATGAAAAGAAGATTCGAATTACCTAATCGAAACCCAGTATTCGGCCATTGAACAAACAACTTTCTATTTTACAGTTTAAAGTTTGTTTTTAAACAGTTTAAAGTTTGTTTTTAAACAGTTTAACAATTTATTTTTCGAAAATAAACGAATGGCCGACTACTGGTACTGGTCCAACTTACTAGCATTTACCCTACATAAAGTGCGACAAATTTCCCTAGTGTAGACGATTTTAAAACAATGCAGATATGTACACGTGTCAGAAGAATAGATAATTACCAGTGGCAGTTGGAATGACTAAAAATCGATTCAGCTTTGTCTGCCAGTGAGGACGGTGATAGGCTTCAGCAGGAGTTGAGGATTGTGAGCTAGACTCATGGGTTGCTGGCTCATGTTGTTGCATATCGAGACTGGAGGCGAGTGCGACGACATTGGTTCAGGACTGCTTCCGGGAGACGCCGTCGTTGATGCGGGTTGACTGAGAAGAGGTTGATTCAGGTAGCGGGGTTGATTAAAAACCGCGGCCTGATGCTGATGGGCCGCAAGAGACCTCAGAGTGGTGTAGAAGTCGTATGGATTGGCCGACGGAGGGAGTCCGGGAGCTGCAAGACCAGCTGGGTATCCAGAAGGCGCCTGGAGGAGCCTTTCCATGGAGAAGGCGCCATGAGCTGGAGGTGCTGCTGCTGGTAGGGGTTGCGGCTTGCAGGGGATGCTGGGGGAGGTGGTGGTTATTGCTCCGGGTAGAAGACTCGCGGGATATCCGGATGGAGTTGGATAAGCCCCGGTCACTGATGGATAGGATGCCCTGTGGAGATAGGGCAGTGTGTAGATGGAGTTTGGCCAACCTGGTGGCACGTAGGGGGCTTGGTAGAACCCGCCGAGAACGACACTTCGTTTGAAGGCGGCTAATCTGGACCTGGAGGCTGCTGTTGTTCTTCTTCGGAGTTTGCCGGTGGTTCCGCCGATGAAGACGTCTTCGGAGCTGGGGTCCAGCATCCAGTAGTTGCCTTTGCCGGGGTCGTCGTAGTGTCGAGGCACTTTGACGAAACATTTGTTTAGGGATAGATTGTGTCTGATGGAGTTTTGCCATCCTTGTTTGTTGTTTTCGTAGTAGGGGAAGTGGCGCATTATGTACTCGTAGATGCCGTTTAGGGTGAGTCGCTTCTCGGGACTTTCGCGGATTGCCATCATGATGAGGGCGTTGTAGCTGAATGGTGGCTTTTCGGACTTCTTTTTCTCCTCGCTGGTTGGGTCCTTTTGGGAGCCGGGACTGCAGGAGGAGGAATTTCGGGAACAGTCGAGTGGAGGTGTCTCGGCACCGTCGCCGGTGACGTCGAGGTCGCTGCAGTCATCGCTGTCGTCAGCATGGTCGACTGGCGATTGGCTGACTGAAGGTGCTGGTGTTCCGGCGCAAGCTTCTGGAAGAATGCTGCGGATGCTGAAATTGCTTTTGAGTGTGGCTCGAGGTGGTGGCGAGGCCGTCACTGTGTGCTGCTCACTTGCACTCTCCATATTCACCATAGTTTTTGAAAAACTATTAAATTTGAATTAGTTTAATTATAATTATTAAATATAATTATAACAATTATATTTAATTGTACAACACAACACTGTTCACTTGTCACAAGATTGTTCATCGAGGTTTGAAACGCACGAGAACTGTTTTTAAAACACTTGAGTTGCGAGAGAGACCACTTAGAGTGGTAGACCGTTGCACGGTAAACTGTTACTGACGATGTACTGTGTCAGACCAGCCGCACAGTTCTGAGGGGTCCCCACCATGCGCTGGAGTTTATACTGGTCGGGAGGCTCCACCCCCGAGTCACTTGACTGCGCCTGTTGGGCGGACAGCGGCCAATGGAATCGGCGCGCGAGACGGGAGAGCTGTTGGTGATACATATCCCCCTCTTTGGAGGCAGTTTACACTGTTTGTCGGGGAATGCTTGGAAGCTGAGCAAAACATTTGTGATTTCGAGGAAACAAATGCAAAGCAGGACAAAAGATAGAGTAATGTTGGTGTTCGCAAGCTGTTGGAACAGTTCTTTTTGTACTTTCAAGAAGTTTGACGTTTTTCAATGAAGCATATTAACTGTGCCATTTCTTTCCTACAATTTTCAGGAATAATATTTGTGCTTCTTTTTGGATAAAGTGGATTTGAATGAATTCAACAGTATAATTAATGTTTTTTGAAAAATAATTTTGTGTACTATGAAAATGTAAAATAATGAATGAACTTAAAAAATAACGAATGTAAATTAACAAATAATTAATGAAACTTAAAAAATGATTAATGATATGTAAAAAATAACGAATGATGTGCGCTTAAAAGGTTTTTTGCAGTATAAATAATGATAAAAATAAAAAATGTTAACCATTGTTCCAAATTAAAAGAGAGTGAAGATGTAATACTTGTTTCGTATAAAATTTATTTGTTCTCTAAATAAGAATATTCTCAATTAATGTACAACTACAGTCAACTCTACGAATAGTGCCGCGTATTTACACAAAGGACGCTCGAGTGAGAACAAAAGAAAAGCGGCACTATTTGTAGAGTTTTAATGTGACTATTCGTATAGTTTTAGTGGAACTATTCGTAGGCTTTAGTGTCACTATTCGTAGAGATTTAGTAGCACTATTCATAGAGTTGACTATAGTTTTATAAAATAGTTTAAAGTACTTTTGACCTTTTTAAAAGATTTTCGTTCAAATTCGTCGATAATATTAAATTAAATATTAATTACATTTATCAAACTATTGTTCGAATGTTAACAAGAAAAATAATAAAATTAACTAATTGAAATGATGAATAATATTTAAATTAGACAGAAGCGAGTAAAAAGGACACGGTTTTTTAAATTTAGCGCTTATGAAAGAACACTTTGATAATGCGAAAAAATGTGTGTTTAATTTTTATGGATGTGCAGGTAAGACATTGAATTGTTGGAAGTGTGAATACAGGGAATGATTACGAAGATTCGGCACGTGCAGTGCCTTCTGCTGGATCAACTAGCGCCGCCTAGTGGGAGGAGCCTCGTGGTGTTTGTACCCAATGTTGACAACTGAAACTGTAAACAGGAGCCTCGCTCATAGAAGGCTGAAGTGGAGGGGAGCGCAGGCGCAAAAGCAAGCACTCACACATACACATACACGTACTACTTGTAACCATGGCGTTATACACGCCCCCTTTGAAACCACACTCAGCTATTTTTCTTTCAAATCGTAATTTTCTATCTTCTTTTTTTTGCAATGAACCGCACAAACGGCGCTCTTTTTTCAATTATTAACAATATTCTTAGATTTCAAGTGTTTAAGGATGTTGCATTACAATTGCTGTGAAAATTCTTATTTTGTATTCTTGCAGGTTATTATTGTGCAACTTTTTATTTTGTGCATTTTAAACGCGGATAAATGTTCTTTATGCATTTTAAGAGCAAAAGAAAATACTTTATGCAGTTTTAAGTGCAAAAGAATTTACTTTATTGATTTTAAATACAACAAAATTTATTTTCAGCATGTCAAATGCAAAAGAATTTGCATTATGCATTCTAAGTGTAGCAAAAATTTTTTAATGAATTTTAAATGGAAAAAAAGTACTTTTTGTATTTTCACAAGTTGTCGCTGAAAATTTTTCTTAGAATTTAAAAACAAACTTTAAAAATGGGTATTTTCAATCATCAGTAAACTCTATTTCTTTTCAGGAATGTTTAAAGAACATTACTCGATTGTTTATTTATAATTTTTTTTGTAACTTTTTTATGGGACCCCAAATACACCCCACAAAATGCAAATTTATGAAAAATAAGTTAAAAATATTTGTTACTACTAATTTGACAATTTTTTAAACGATTTCCAGTAAACAGCGTAAATTTATACTTTTTTTATGCAGTTCCTAATTTGTTTAAACTAAAAATTGTTATTGTTTAAGCAAAATGATATTTATCACTTTAATAGTCGTTAATCAACTGCTACATTTCGTCATTAAAGGTTTAAAAACAATAACATAAGACAATGACACTGCTTTGATAGCGACAATGCAAACTTAAATATTTATGAAATTTAAAATTCTAAGGTCAAATAATATATTAATATTGTTTAAACATTGTCAATTGTTTAAACAAATTAATATTGTTTAAACGTTGTCAACTGTTTAAACAAATTAATATTGTTTAAACGTTGCCAATTGTTTAAACAAATTAATATTGTTTAAACGTTGTCAATTGTTTAAACGTTGCCAATTGTTTAAACAAATTAATATTGTTTAAACGTTGCCAATTGTTTAAACAAATTAATATTGTTTAAACATTGTCAATTGTTTAAACAAATTAATATTGTTTAAACGTTGTCAATTGTTTAAACAAATTAAAATTAATATTGTTTAAACGTTGTGAATTATTTAAACAAATTAATATTGTTTAAACGTTGTGAATTGTTTAAACAAATTAATATTGTTCAAACATTGTTCATTGTTTAAACACTGTTCATTGTTTAAACAAATTAATATTCTTCAAACATTGTTAATTGTTTAAACAATTTTCCACTGATGTAGATGCACTTTCAAAATTGTTAATTTGTTTAAACAAATTATGAATTGAATCAAATAATTGTTAATCTAAATTTAAGCTTTTTTTTAAATCGTGCAAAAAATTGTCAAATTAAGTTCGGGGACAGGGTCTGCAGAGTATTACAAGTATGTAATACAGAAATAGCCGATTATTGTGAAATTTGGTATACCAAATTGTACAAAAGTCGTAAGTGTATTTTGAAGCCCTGAAACTGTTTTAATGAAAAATCAAATCAAGCCTAATAAATGAAACTCCAATGTTTCTTAAGCAATGTTATAAATAATTTCAAAATTACATTTGCAAAATTTACATTTTGCACAATAGTTTCAACACTTTTATGGTATTATAATTACGCATAAATTTATCAGTTACTAAATGTGATACCTTTTGTTTCTCGCACGTTGAGTGAAAAGGTTCATTTTCCAAATTGCCCCGAAGTAATGACTTAAACATTTAGATAGGGTTATTGTTTCCCTTTAAAGTACAAGCGGTTGATTGTTCGATAAACAGAAAAGCATAATTAATTTATAATTTTTCAACACAATGTGCCGAGTTTTGACAAAGAGTTTTAAAAGCTCTGTGATTTCACAAACAGATGAAAAAGCATAAGACAATGTAAAGAAATATTTTCTCAGGAGGACGCACATTGACACCTAATCTATCCATCTAATGTAGCATAAAATTCTCGTAATTTTGTTTGACAACGAGTATTTACGATTTTCCCTAAGTCCTGTCTTAGAATGTAAAGTCCACAATGTCAGAAGATTTGTGCTTATTCTTTGTGCAAACCACAAATCTCTTGGTAGTTGGCAACCCTTTCAAATCACAAATCTTATTATTGTTTGATTGCACTATCTTATACTATTGTTTGATTTGCAAAATCAAGAGATTATCTTAACTTCAAAATACCTATTGGTTTTAAGACGTAGCGCCAGGTGAAGTCAAAATGACCCTTTGAGGTTAAATGACAAATATTTGTTTTGCCCCCCCTCGCGGGGGCAAACTTTCAAGTGGTCAGGAAAAATTATTTTTTCGCTTTTAAGAAATTCTTTATCGCACTCTTCTGTAAGAAAAACTGTGTTTATTTATTATACACATGTGGGTTTGAAAATCAACATTGTATTAACGAATTTCATACCTGGGGGAACAAATTAGTACAAACGGGGCGGTACGAAACTGTGGGATTTCTCATAACTCCAACATTAATTTATAAGTGTTGTTATTCGACTCTAGAAACACAAAGAAGACGTAAATTTCATGAATTAAATGAATAAATAATTTATATTGTGGGACAGAATAAAATTTATTGTATATAATTCATTTTCTTTGAATTTCTATGCTTTTTTATATTTAATACAAAGTGATTCGGCAAAATCGTTAAAAAGTCAGTAGATTGGAAACTAGACGAAATTCTGAGACATAACTATTTTTTCGATTTTCAAAATACTATTTTTTTCAAATAGAAATAAATCGAATCAGAATTATTTACTTATACAGGGTGACTCAAAATAATCTATAAAAAAAACACTGGGTTAGAGAATAGAAAAAATTCTATTTCATAACGATTTTTTAGTTTTTCGAAATACCCGACAGTCTAGAAATAAATCGTGTTAGAAGTATTTCTTAATATACAGGGTGATTCAGAATAGTCTTTAAAAAGTCTTTTAAAAAGTCTTTTAAAAAACGTTTGGAGTTAGAAACTATAGACAAAATTTTAAGACAGAACTATTTTGAGTCACCCTGTATAAGTAAATAATTCTGATTCGATTTATTTCTATGGGGTATTTTGAAAATCGAAAAAATAGTTATACCTCAGAATTTCGTCTAGTTTCTAATCTACTAGTTTTTTAACGATTTTGCCGAGTCACCCTGTACAAATGTATGTTTGCGACTATGGCAAACAATGTAAATTCCAAAAAAAAAGAAAAATCACAAGTGTAATGAAAAATAAATTCTGATAACACATTTAGTAAATTGCTGCGGCGTTTTTGAAAGACTTTTAAACAATGTGTTTTTCCCACGAATATTGTGATAGTTTTTGGAAATTGAAACAAGAGTGACGGATGCAGGGTCAGAAAAGGCGGCTAAATGAGACAATGCGAGAAATAGATTATCGATGCTGCTACCATTATTTATTGCGAGAAGGACAGGATTTTCGGGACCTTATTCGTGCAAGTTGCCGAAAAGGAAAAAAAGGCGGCCTTTTGTCCCGAAAAGCTACATCTTTATATCGGTTACTTGGACCCCCCAGAGTGAAAGTGTCGTCACTATACTGACCAACGAGATGCATGTTTAACAGAATATTTCATCCGGTCCATTATATAGAATCTATAGCGATTTTTCGGCACAAACCAACAAATTTTGCACTTTTGTGTTTTTAAAAATCGTTTTTTTTAAATTTACATTTTAAATTTTAAGAATTTTTCAATTTTTTTAAAATACGATTTCGAAATTTTGTTAATAAAAAGAGTACCAATGAAAAGTATAATCTAAATATATATATATATATATAAAATATAATAATAATTATAATAGTAATAACAATAAGAATAGAAACATTAATAATAATCACAATAATAACAATAATGACAAAAATAACAACAATATCAACAACAGCAACTATAACAAAATTATCAACAACAACAACAAGAAAAATAAGAATAATGATAACAATCACAAGAATGAATACAATAATATCAACAATAACATCAACAACAATAACAACATGAATAACAGCACAACAATAATAATAATAACAATAATACTTTCTGATAATTATTTTAAAATATATAAATTGATAGAAAATGAGAAACAAAATTGTTTTTTGAATCGTTTTTAATAATTTTTAATAATAATAATAACAATAATACTTTCTGAACAAAATTGTTTTTTGAATCGTTTTTAATAATTTTTAATAATAATAATAACAATAATACTTTCTGACAATTATTTTAAAATATATAAATTGATAGAAAATGAGAAACAAAATTGTTTTTTGAATCGTTTTTACTATAAACGCTGCGCATTAGACCATCATTTTATTTTTACGTATGTGAGAATGTTTTATACTTACTAGTTATGATTGGAAAATATTTATCTTTACATTTTAACATTAATCTTTACATTTTAGAACGATTGGTACCTATTATAATCTGAAGAGGTTTCTCAGAAAGATGAAAGTTTGTTTTTCTGTCAGAGATTGTTTGTCTCTTTGCACAGATAAAAAACTTTAAAATAAGTTATGACACTTTTATTCTAAAAAAATGTGTATTATTATTAATCAATCAATTATTATGTTATTCGTCCACTACATTCACACAAGTATCACTATAATTAATTCCCGACACTAAAAACTATTAAAAAGTGGAATTTTCTGCATAGCATCACCCTCCACGTCATAGCGTCCTGGAGGTCGCGTCGCCATCTTTGTCAAAATTCCTGCGCAGACGCACACGCCCAAGCCAGGGGCGTATCAGTACAAGGTTTTTAGGGAAGCTAACTACATAAGAAAAAAATAATGCTATCTCTCTCGCTCTGTTACAAATCTCTCTCTCTCTCTCTCTCTCTCTCTCTGGAAATACATCCACCACTGAAAAGAGCCCAGAATATCAAAAAGCCAAAAATAACCTAAAATTCAGAAATTTCACGACACCCTCCAATTTTTGGTGGAACACAGAATGCCTTTTTACGCGCTGTGTGTTCCAGCGAGTGAGAAAAATAGAAGAATAATGGAACTATTAAGGAAGAATTTGCACGAATTCCTTGTAGGTTTTGGTTCATTACTAAATCTGAGATGAGGCAGGCGTATCGAATCACAGGTCCAGAGCACTCATTACATCATTATCGTAGGAGCTCGCCGCATTTGCCACACCCTTCTTAGCTCCGGGACACCTTCGACGTATTTTCCTCCCCTCACGTCGCCAGCATCCGCACTAGCTTCCCTTTTTTTCTCACAGACAATTTTCCTTTTTCTTTTTTCAATCCGGACCCAACACACGGGAGCCATTATTTCATCCCTTCGTCACGCTACTTTCGCCAGTTTCACGAGAAGCTTTTTGCAAAGCTACCAGGTATCCGGATTGGACCAACAAACGAGCCTATTTGCTCAACAAAACCTATCTTGTTTCGGAACGAAACGTCCAAAGGTCCACCCTCCAATTGGAAGCCGTGCACAATTTACATTTCAAATGTCGAGTGTGCGAGAACGTACATGTGGTTATTTTACGCATTTTTTCAAATTTTGGAATGGACTTTTCGTATATAGAATTATTGTCTGGAAATTGCATTGTGGTTGTGAAAATGCTGCTCTAAAATTTTTCCAAGTGGAGGAATTTATTTTAAGAAAATTTTATAGGCAGTAAATGAAAGAGATTTGCGTGTTTTTTTAATGTTTCCAATTTTTTTGGAGAGTTTTTGTTGTTGTGATTTGTTTAAAATTAAAAAACAAGTATTTTTCATTATTATCATTTATTAGTATCGTTTCATTATTTAAGATAGCATCAATTACTTAATTGACGCTAATTGACAAGCTTTTGTCATCAAGAGGGAACTAAAATTATTTGTTCACATTGTTTGGAAATAGGGCAGATAAAACTGAATCGAAAAGTCCTATTCCGTTTTTCGAAATTTTGAGTTGTTTAGAAGTTAGCGCGTTTTTAAAGTTGGCCAACTGCGAGCCGAACAGGTCGTGCGAGCTAGCGCGCATGCGCGTGGCTTTATGTAGCGCGCATGCGCCATGACGCTACTATAGTTGTCGGGAGTGACGAACTTTAAGACTCAATAACTCTTGAACCGCTGAAAATAATAAAAAATGGAAGAGGACTTTTCGATTCAGTTTTGAATCCTTTATCTACAAATTTAATATGTTCGCCTCAGAGCCACAAGAAGCAAAGAAAAAGCAGCAAAAACGTACTTATGTGTAGAAAATTGGTCCTAGTTGTTAGAAAATTATTATTAAAACAAAATGAAAGATAGAAAAATAGAAATAGGCAGATAAAATAAAATTTAAAATTAAATAGAATTTAAATTAAACCTAAATTAATTTAAAACAATTCGAAAAAGTGACAAAAAAATGAAAATAATCCATCAGAATAGTAAAAACAAACAATCGAAAAAAAACAGTGAAAAGCGGTATTTTACTTCGGTGGGAAAAATCCTTTGACACGTGTGGATTCCGAAAAAGAACAAAATATGAGAATGGGAGACTTTTAAGAAATCTGTAACACTTCTTTGAGTGCTTTAGTATTCACGTTAAGATTGTTAGGAGACTAAAGAACTATCGATTTACAAAAAGGGGTAGCTTTTACTTTTTATATGGAGTCTCACAGAGGGTGGTTGACTTTTCCAAGAGCTGGAAACGGTCATTTAAAATATATCGTTTCAATCGAGGCGAAATAATCGTCTTTGACTGCGGGAGTTGGCAGAAGTCGATCAAAAGATTTTTCATTTTTAACATGTCAATTGGCATTAAGATGACACTTGGAAAATGAAAAAAGGCTCGTCAACACACTCAGAATAATAAAAGATCAAATATATCGACACATTATTTTTGAAAATTGTCATGTTTACAGCTCAAAAAAAATAAAACATTTAAAATAATTTTTTACCCATTTCTATTTTAAATACAAATTTCGATATGTAATTCTTAATTGGAAAGCCCAGGTCTTTAATTTCCACTTAAAAATTATACGTGTAATTTCCATT
Organism: Ganaspis sp. Gsp50; assembly: GCA_011057455.1. NCBI lineage: Eukaryota > Metazoa > Arthropoda > Insecta > Hymenoptera > Figitidae > Ganaspis > Ganaspis sp. Gsp50. The sequence goes on from WNHD01000583.1 coordinate 13,680, forward strand.
TAAATATTCCATGTGTAATTCTTAATTTTCATTTAGATATTATATGTGTAATTTCCTCTTAGATATTACATGTGTAATTTCCACTTAAACATTTCAAGTGTAGTTCCCACCTATAAATGTAATATTTAATTTCCATTTTAAAAATTCCATGTGCAATTTCCACTTGAAAATCAATGTTTAATTTTCACTTAGGCATTTCTAATGTTTATACCTAAATATACTATCAAAAAGAAGAATTTAAGGAATGTGGATTTTAAAAATACAAATTTTTGAAATTCCTCGTGTCACTTCTAAAACCAAGGCGAAAAATCCAACATAAAAGTCAAGAGGTGTCAAAAATTGATGAAAATCCGCGCATTTTCGTCTAGGCATTTTTCGTCTGCAGTGATGCGAATTTTTTCGCGTTCAGTGCGCGTCAAAGTCAAACGGATAATCTCCGTATGAACTGGATGTAAAGAATCCAAGTGCTATAAGTCGACAGAAATCCTTTGGCATCGCGAGCTTAGCCTCCTATCGTTCATATATATTTCTACTCAAAAGTCATCGATTTCTAACAAAGGCGTCACAAAATCATGGGAAAAAGAATTCAAATAGTCTTGAAAACTGATTTTTTCCTTGACTTTTGTACTTCCTTCAGCTCTTTGACACTTTTATTTTCGACACATTTTCTTCACATTTCTTAAAGATTTTCTCGCACATATACATTCTTTATAATATAGGAACTTTTCTGGACCATACAAATATTTTTTATTATTTTTTCTGAAAATTTTATTTCTATCCTGTAAAGCTTGATGTGAAAAACAATACAAAGAAAAGATTTTTTGGCTAATAAATAAATAAATAAATAAATAAAAGTAAAAGAGGGGGAAAAGAAGAAGAAAGAAAAGAAAAAGAAGAGAAGGAAACAAGAAAGGGAGGCAGAAAGAAATAAAGAAAAAAAAGAAAGTAAAGAAGAAAGAGAAAAAGATAGAGAAAAAAGAAAGGTATAGAAGAGAAAGAGCGAGAAAAGAAAGTGGAAAGGATAGAGATAAAATGTATAATATAAAAATAATAAATAGATCACAAATAAAAAAAAATACATACTAAAAAGTCAAACAACGAAGTATTGTGAAATCAAAAATTCTTGGCATCTGCTTCCGAGTAAAATCTAGACCTAATGCGATTTGTTGAACTTAAAAAGTTAAGCAGCCTGACCTGTCGACGTAAGCGGCTAATCTGCCGAAATCGGGACGGTCACTTGTCGACCTTATTCAACCTGACCAATCGCGGTCCCGTAACAAATCAGGAGACAAATCCATTTCCTTTTCAAATATTTTTCCAACTGAAAAAAAGTCTTCCTAAACCGAACGTTCGATACGTCTTTTTAATATTGAGAAAAAACATCTAATGCCACCGCCCGGGGCTATTATGGTACAATCTCCTTTCCTGTGTACTTTTATTAATAATTTTTTTCCGTTGTGCTTTGAAATTTAGAATATGCTAAGGTAACTATTAATCATTAATAAATAGGATAATCATACTTTTTCTATACAATACGAAACTGAAAACATTTTATTGAAATACTTTTTAGTTTTCTTTAAATTAAATTTTAAAGTAAGCTAGTTACAGAAAATCACTTGTTGATACTTCGCAAATATATTTTATAAAATATAAAAATCGTCAAAAGTTAAATTTATTGGTTTTTACAAAGTGTGATTATTTTTTTTTATTGACTAAAGTAATTAAATGTTTAAATTAAATTCAGTTTAATTAAAGTTTATTTAATCAAATTGAAATTATCATCAAACATAACCTACAACTTTTTCCTTTTAAGTTCTTTTTCTTCAGAACACGTCACCAATTTCGTTTATTGTAATATATTGTCTTTACACGACTATTTTTCATTTAAATGCAAACATTTTAAAGCCAATGGTTATGGTAAGGATCGGCATTTAATAACCTTTTTGCATTCTTCATTAATAATATCGATAAGTGATTATCTTTACATGCATTCCTACAAACTATTCCAGGGAAACTGCTTTTCATTGCAGATAAAAGAAAAGTAAGATTTAATCAAGTCAAAATTATTATCAAACATAACCTACAATTTTTTCCTTCAAATGTCTTTTTATTTAAAACACATCATAAATTTACTATTAAATAATAAAACATTAATAAATTTATACAAAATTCTTATATTGTTTGAAATGAAATTATAATGTCTCGAGTTCTCGAGTAAAAAATATTCAAGCTTCAAAGAAAGAAAATTTTGCAGGTTAAATGTTATATTTATATAATAAAAGTTTTACTTACGTTTCATGCAACCTTCAGTCAATTTCAGCATCAAACATTCCCGCAGACGTGGACACTTAAACAACAAATACAAACTTGCATTTCGACACTCGATATTTCTAACCTCACTTTGTGAGATGCTGTCAACGTTCAGAAAATTTACGCCACTGGGAAATGAACAATCTTGAAAATCAACAATATTGATGTCATCTTCAAAAACACGTTCATAATTACAAAAAATGATAAAATTTGAATCCCCACCGAGGCCACACAATTATAATTTACAACACTATCTCTAAAACTCAAACATAATACCATCTGTTTATTGAACAAACAATAATTTTATAAAAAAGGGCAAATAACTTGATTATCGATGGTGCTGGCTCGCGAGCCCGGTGTCTCGTCACCGAGGCTTTTGTAAACGACGACTACAATATTGGAGAAAATTTTGTTCGTTTCGGATAATCCTCTCGGACTGAAAGTCTTCTAATCTGGAAGACTTGGATTTGGCTTTGTCCCGGCGCGAGTGCGAACAGTGAAAATAAAAATAATGAAGCTCAACTTGAATGCCGTGGGGTGGTCTGTTGTGCGGGTCGTCTGCTAAACAGGGGGCGTTGTCAGACTTTGTGGGAATTAGAAAACTTTTATGCATTTTCAACACGAGACTGGGGACTGGTTATGAGAACCCGTGCAAATAAGAATCCTTTTTCTCGATTCACAACTTGGGAAACTCCTTTCACGACTTATGGAATTATAGATTTAATCCCGTTATGCGCCAAAGTCACAAACCCCATTCAACAACAAGGTCTCAATATCTCCAGTTTTCTCCCAATGACAACAAAATATTTTCTCTTTAATAAATAAACCTACCGGCAATACGTTATATTTTTGCTCTTAATTAAAGGCAATAGTTTTTACCCTTGTTTGTGAGAGACGAACTTTTGTGAAACAATTTCTTTTGGGAATGTGGTTATGGAACGAGTTATGCAACTATTCAACTAAAATATCTAAAAATATCAAAAGAAGGAATGTTTGACTAAAATTGTGCTCGCGTACTTACGACGTAATGGTTCTAATATTATCGCGCATGCGCGCTTCTTCACTTTTGATAAATTGTCCACGGGAGTGTGTAACAGACTTTATCCGTTGCAGACGGAGTGTGTATCGCACTTAGTGTCGATTTTCCTTTCAATTGCCTGCCATCTTGTTTGTTGTTTGCTTGGCATTTCAAGAAATTATTTGTCAAATTAATGTTCAGAAATGATTTAATATCATTAGTGTCGCAGAAATTCTAATCGAATTTCTGATACACAAGATACACGAGAAAAGTTAGAAGTAAGAAAGTTAAAAAGTGAGAAAGTGAAAAAGAAATTGTCGCTAATAAGGAAATACGAAGAAAAGTGTCAAGATTTGGGTTGCAAATGCAACAATTTCAAAATAAATGTTATTGTGTTTTATCGTGGTGCAATCAAAACTCATGTCGGAGTATACTGTGGGCCACACTAGACACTTAGCCTTGATAAAGTCCATTGCTAGACAAAGCGCTTAAAGCAAGTCTCTTTATGAGGCTATAAAAGCAGTTGATTCTTACGCAGTTTAGCCTTTGGACGAAAGAAAGGCAATATTTATTTGCACGCACAAAAGATGGATCATAGAATGTCGTCCGACTAACTGATTCAATTCATTCAATGTCCGGCAACTTCCCAGTTCCAATGAATGGTCTTTGGTCTCCTCTTCAAACACACATCGTTCCCTGTTTTATTCATTGCAAACATCTCTAATTCCTTTATTCCACTTCCTCTCCCCTTTCCTGCAGATCATACAAATTATACTCGATTCACCGTATTAATTGTTATTTATATTCTACTTTGAATTATCATTTGTGTTCCACCCTCAATTATCCCTAAATATTCCACAAAGTACCAGCATCATGGTACTTTTACCATAAATCTAGTATCAATATTTTACCACCCAAAATGCTACACATGCACCAGATGTATGAAATAAAATTTAAATAATCAAGTAATAAACAAATTTAAATAATATTTACATGATAAATGTAAATAATATTTAAATAGATTTAAATAGTGTTCTTCAAAATCCATTACCGGAATTCGTTTTTTCTTTAGACCATTCTTTAATTTGAGGTTATGTCAACACCGTCTTTTAGAAATTACACGGCTTTCCAGAAGCTTTGGATTTGAAAGTCAAGGATCGAGAGTTTTAGGGCCTCATTGGGCTTATAAATTTTTCCTTGGGTAAATGAGCTTGGTTGTAAACTCTAATACTTTGTGGCCTTTTTGAGGTTATACGGTACGGCTGAAGCGAAACCACAAAACCCGCTATAAATATGACTGTGAATTGCAATGATAATAGGAGTGAGAATCGCAATTTTACAACGTTACCTGAGATACCCAGACCCGTAGTAGACCAAAGTTGAACGAGACGTGATGTAACCCAATTGAAAATCCCCATCAAAGAGTACACGAACCCTTCTCGAGTGACACAGGTGCTAGTTCTATTTTCACGCATTTTAACGAGTTCATCGTCTCTTTATTAGTTCCTTTTAACAAACGTCGATTCACTAGGTGATAAAAAGCCGATATTCACGACTCTTTTATGTATCTCTTTTTTCTTTGGACCATAGTGCGTCTGGCTTCTTCTTCAAAGTATAATTTAAAACAAGATTACTGCAGTGAAAACTTTTCTTCAGGTCTTTTTTATAGATTTATAGCAACCGGGTATTTATAGAAAAGCAGCTTTTTAACACCTGGCTTTAATAGTGTGTAGCATTTTCTTTAGTGCAGTGATAAGTGTGAGATTGAGTGGAAAATTGAAATTTTTAGTGCGGTTAGGAAAAATAAAAAAGGTTACTATATGCTGATCCTTACCACAATCATCGGCTTGAAAATCTTTGCGTCTAAATGAAATATAGTGCAATGAAAATAGACGACTTCTACAATCAACAACGAAATTGGTGACGCGCTCTGAAGAAAGGGACCTTAGAGAAAAAAAAATTGTAGGTTATCTTTGCAGATAAAAGCTACTTGATTAAATTTTTTTTTCGCATCCAAAAGCACTTCTTCCTAACAGTATGTAAACTGTTCAAGAAGTACTTTTGATTGTAGAGAATTAAAAAGGAAGCTTCAATCACGTTTAAACTATATCTTCAAACATAGCTTACAATGTTATCCTTAGGTACTTCTCTTCAGAGCGCGCCACATGTACAAAAAAGGTTGTTAGATGCTGATCCTTACCAATCACTAACCAAAAAATACAAAATATTTGAATCAATAGAAATTATTAATTTTTTTATCTATATGCTTTAATTTTTTTATAGTTTTTAAATAAAATTTAATTTTTTACTTACATCAATCTTTTATTTATACCTAATTTTTATTTTTTCAATTTTTTACTGATACTCTTAATAACTTTTAAATGAAATCAAATTCTAAATTTGTCTACTGATCTAATTATAGTAAAATTGTTCCGCTAATTAAAATTAACGAGCTTCTGAATTGCGTATTATAAAAAAATAATTTGTAAAATTGAAAAATGATTCTAATTGGAATTTACGTAATCTTAATCTCGTTCACATGCATGAATATCTATAAAAGGAAAAAAAAGTGAATTTTGATGGGGAGTTGGATCGACTATATAAAGTTTCACCTTTCGCTCCTTGGAGGCGTCGATAATTGGGGTTCGGTTACACCGATAAAAGGATAGTGTAACATTTTCTAGGGAGTTTACGTACATGTATATTAGTGCATTTGCTGCGCGTATCAATATTTATAGCTCACCATTAATACCAAGGGTGGATCCCATTCGAGGGTTATTTGAGTCTAGGATACAAGCAAATGAGGCTTTTTTATTCCACAATTGGCATCGGAAACCAATCTCAATGTCATAAAATTTATATACATTTGCACAATAAATACATGTATCTTAAAGAATATATGAAACTGCAAATTATTTCGAAAAGACACTTGTTTAATAATTGTGGTTTTGAAGAAAATTATTTTCGTTAGTTTATTCTTTTTTTCTCGCTTTTTTATTTCTTATTTTTTAAGAAGTTTATTTCTTAATTTATCTTTTTAAAGAAGAAATTTATTTTTATTTCAAATAGAAAGTGGCACATTGAAACAAAAGGACGAGAATGTATGTGTGAAAAATGCATTAATTGTGTGCACGGCCAATTAGATTTCTTTAAAAATATTCAAGACACCTTTTAGATCGCATTTTTTATGGAAGTCGTAAAAATCTTTTCAACTTTTCCAAAAATTTTGATGGGCAGTTCCAAAGCAGATAATCAATGTTTACTGTAACCCTGCAATAAAAGGATTCTAACACCTGTAGAAATACCAAACGAATTTTTCGAATTTTTTATAAAAGAGTTTACTAAGGCCACGGAAACGAAAGTCGAATTTAAATTTTTCTGTATACTTTAAAAGTCTTCTAAATTTTTTTATTTTGCATTTCATTTTAATATTATTGGATTTGAGCTATAATTTTAGACACATGGGAAAGATTTTTTTACATTCAGGATAAAAGAAATTTGAAAATAGGCTATGTTTATTGAACGGAAGATAATTATGTGTTCTATATAAAGTCAGGAGTATCTAATAAACATCATAACATATGATCAACTTATGGCGTTGATCTCTTCTTTCTCTTGTGATCGGGTATTGCAAGATTAAGTTTCACTAGTGGTTTTGAACGCAGTGGCATATTATGAGGGAGGTTATATAACACCATTGGCATAAGCTTGCAGATTATTAGTTCTTATTCTTCATTTGCAAAAAAGTGAATTAGGTTACAAAGTGTCAGAATTTAATATATTAGTATATATTAATTTGAAGAGATTTATTGATAAATAAATATTAATATATGTGGGATTTATTAATTACAATGATTACAATGAATTAATACGCGTAATATTGTTTTCCGTACATTATTTCTTTCATGTCACTTTTATATTGCATACGTATCACTACTGCGCATGATTATGTTGCGTAGAACTTTATTGCACATGTCTACGTCGCGTAGAACATTACTGCGCATGTCTATGTTGCGTAGAACTTTACTGCGCAAGTCTATGTTGCGCAGAACTTTACTGCGCATGCCTATGTTGCGTAGAACTTTACTGCGCATGTCTACGTTGCGCAGTAGTGATCAGCGCAAGTTGCACATGCGCAATAGCGATAAACGCAAATTAGACATGCACTGAAGTAAAGTTCATAACCTGCAAATCCACACCAATCTACAAATGACCAAAACTTACCACTCTACAATTTTTTGCTGTATCCATAATCTTGTTTTCACAAAACGAATTTTTTAATACAAAAAATTGAAGTAGATAAAAAATTAGAAAAATAAAATGGAAATTGTCTCTTGAAGCACATCTTGAATTTGATTTCAAGATAAATACGTAACTCTGAATATTGTTGATACAGTTTCTAATAGAGACTACTGTTCACTTTATTTTTTCTTTCAGTCAGAAAACATTATGAGTAATTCGAGATAACGTAGACTCCTACCCAAAAGATTAGTGGACAAGAAATGGGGATCTGTTTTATTTCATAGTGAAGATTACAAACGTTCCTTGTATTTTGATGGCTCGTTTGTTGGCAGACTTTGCAATCTCAACTCCTGTTTTTATTATGCTTGTGGTATTTAAAAAACCATTGGATTTATATCTAGAACTGATTTCTTTTGAAATAAGAATTTTTATTCAAAATATGTAACTTATTTCGTAAAAAATATTGAGATAAAGGTTGGGATGGTTTTCAATTGGCTGAAAATAAAATAGAATCGACAATTTAATACTAATTTTATTCTTCGAGACAACTATATATCTTTATATTCCAACCTGCATTTTTCTGCCATTCGGAAAGCCTGAAATAATTAATTTCCCAGCAAAAAAGCGTTTTCTATTGTTCCTGTCAAGTTTCCCGATTCGGGGAAGAAAATGTAAATGCCGGAGTGTTTGTAGTTGTAAAATGTGATTCCTTGGAAGGGAGATAACTAAAAAATGACATAGTCCCCAATTCGTAGAGGCAATTTTTGGCACCTGGTGTCGCGCACCTGGAAATTAGAGCTCTCAGCAGGTCACGAGAGCGGCACAGTTTCATCGTGGCTTTGCACTCTTTACATTTACATTAGAGAAGAAAACGAAGGGCGAGTCACTGAATGATGGATCTACTTTCAATGAAGAAAGAGGAAACGGATGAAGGCAGAGGAGAAAAACAGCAACGCACCGACAGAAGAGGCGTGAATGGAGAGATGATTGGATAAAGAAGTAGAGAGCCCTGTCCGGTCCATTTTTAAAAGTGGAGAAGTCAATGAGCCGGGACAATGTGAAGAGTGAGGACGCTTTGCGAATATCTTCTTTTCCTATGCATAACATTCACTAGAAAAACCTCGTACTGCAGTCTGTAAAACCGGTCCTTTCATTCAAAACACGACAACGAATCTTTCAATCATTCTGACACAAACTATCAATATTTTAAAGAAACCGGCCCTTCTATTTACAAATTTTTATTATTTTTGTTTGCTGACCGTTACAACTTGCTCCACTTCAAAAATTGAAAAATAATATTTGTCATGAGAGGAATAACTGTATGTTCATACATTTTTCAAGACAATTAATTTTTGATGGACCTATTCTTGAATTTGACTTCGATTGACTTATGTGAAATTGAAATCAAATTCAATATTGACATCGCGATAATCAAATCCAATTTCGATTATACTCGGCATTGTTGAATCTATAATCTCTATTTAATCAAATGCAATTAAATTCAATTGATTCAATTAAATAAAATGTAAATATATGCAATTAATTCAATTGATTCAAATGTATAGTTGAATGACATTAATTCAGTTGAATCTAATGTATAACTAAATCAAAATAATTCAATTGAATCCTTCTTAATGCAATTCAATCTGTTGTAATTCAATTGAATCCTTCTTAATGCAATTCAATCTGTTGTAATTCCATTGAATCTTTCTTAACTCAATTAAATCTGTTGTAATTCAATTGGATCCTTCTTAATACAATTAAATCGATTTGAAATTGAATCCTTCTTAATTCAATTAAATCTGTTGTAATTCAATTGAATCCTTCCTAATTCAATTCAATATGTTGTAATTCAATTGGATCCTTCTTAATTCAATTAAATCTGTTGTAATTCAATTGAATCTTTCGCATTTTTGTTAGATTTAAATCGATTTGAAATTGAATCCTTTTTAATTCAATTAAATCTGTTGTAATTCAATTGAATCCTTCTTAATTCAATTAAATCTGTTGTAATTCAATTGAATCTTTCTCAATTTTGTTAGATTTAAATCGATTTGAAATTGAATCCTTCTTAATTCAATTGAATCTTTCGCAATTTTGTTAAATTTAAATTGATTTGAAATACCGATTAATTGATATACCTATTCCCGATTTTAATTTAAATTGCTCCAAGCAAAATTGAAATCAATTTTGATTGATAAATATAATTTCTATTGAATCAAATGTAATTCAATTGAATTAATTAAATTGAACCAAATGTCATTTAATCAAACTAATTTAATCTAATCAAATGTAATGAAAACCATCTAATTTAATTAGTCAAATGAAATTAAATCCAAATAATTATATTGAATCCCTCGTAATTCCGTTAGATTTAAATCGAACCAATTTATTGATACCTATTCTCGAATTTAATTTCAATTGTTCTAAGTGAAATTGAAATCAATTTCGATTGGGATCACGATAATTAAATCCAATTTTGATTAAATTCGGCATTGTTGAATCTATAATTACTATTTAATCAAATGTAATTAAATGCAATTAATACAAGACAGTCAATGTATAATTAAATCTAATTAACTGCATTGAATCAAATGTAACATGTTGCAATTAATTCAGTTGAATCTTTCGCAATTTCATGAGATTTAAATCGATTTGAAAGACCAGTAAATTCATATACCTATTCCCGAATTTGATTTAAATTATTCCAAGCAATATTGAAATTAATTTCGATTGATAGATATAATTTCTATTGAATCAAATGTAATTCAATCGAATTAATTAAATTGAATCAAATGTAATTAAATCCAGCTAATTTAATCCAATCAAATGTAATGAAATCCAACTAATGGTAGGCAATTAATTCAATTCAACCAATGTATAATTAAATCTAATTAATTGAATTGAATCAAATGTAACTTAATGGAATTAATTTAATTGAATCCGTCGTAATGCATTTGAATACTTTGTAATCCAATTGAATCTTTCGTAATGTTGTTAGATTTGAATCGATTCGAAAAACCAATTTATTCGTACCTATTCTCTAATTTGATTCTAATTCTTCCATGGAAAACTGAAATCGATGTCCAGTGATATCAAAAATTAATTTCAATTTCTATTAACTACGGCATTTTAAATCTAATTTCTATTGAATCAAAAATAATTAAATCCAATTGGTTTAATTGAATTAAATGTGATTCAATTAATAATAAATTGTGATTTAAGTATGAATAAGTGATTAAATTAAATTAATTGAATTTAATTAAATGTATAATTAAATTGAATTAGATGTATAATTGAATTGAATTATTTCAAATGAATGAAATAATAATTGTAATAATAATAATAATAATAATAATAATGAATAATAATTGAATCAAATATAACTAAATCCAATTAATTCAATTAAATTCTTCGTAATTCATTTGATACTTTTGTAATTCCATTGAATCTTTCGTAATTCTGTTAGATTTAAATCGATTCGATAAACAAATGTATTCCTATAACTATTCTCTAATTTGATTTCAGTTGTTCCATGTAAACCAAAATCAGTGTCGATTGATAACGCACGGTATATAAAACTAACTTTGATTAACATCATCAATATGTTAAATATAATTTCTATTGAATTAAATGTAATTCAATCCAATTAATTCAATTGAATCAAATTTAATTAATTCCAATTAATTTAACCGAATCAAATGTAATTTGATTCTACTAATTTAATCGAATCAAATGTAATTAAATCCAACTATTTGTATTGAATCTCTCGTAATATCAATAGATTTAGACCGAACCAATTTATTGATACCCATTCTCGAATTTAATTCGAGAATTCGATTCGAAATCCAATTTCGATTAACTTCGGCATTGTTGAATCTATAATTACTATTTAATCATATGTAATTAAATGCAATTAATTCAATTCAATCAATGTATAATTATGTCTAATTAATTGCTTTGGATCAAATGTAACAAAATCCAATTGAATTCTTTGTGATTCATTCAAATTCTTTGCAATTTAATTAAATGCTTCGTAATTCCGTTAAATTTAAATCAACTCGAGAGACCAATTTATTCATCCCTATTCTCGAATTTGATTTCAATTTTTTCATGTAAAACTGAAATCAATTTCGATTGATATCACGATTATTAAATCCAATTTCGATTAGCTTGGGCATTGTTAAATCTAATTCCTATTGAATCGAAAAGGTAATGCAATTCAATTGATTCAATTGAATCAAATGTGATTAAATTATATTAATTGAATTGAATTAAATATAATCAAATTAATTAATTTAATTAAATCCTTCAAAATTCATTTGAATCCTTTGTATTTCCGCGTTAGATTTAAATCGATTGGAGATACCTATTTATAAATACTTATAAATTAATTCACTCAATTTAATACTAAAACTTCAATTCATTTTGAATTTTATTCATTCAACTTTGAATAAATCCGATATGAGTCGTTTCAATTCAATATAAATTATATATTAAATGATTTATAAATTATAATGAATTTAATTCGACTTCTTTCGATTTTGTTTGAAAGAATTAGATCAGTGGGAATAAAAATTAGTTTGAATCGATTGACATTGAATTTAAATAACTTTGAGTCGATTAAATTATCGGACTCAATTATTGGGGTCGAATCAATAAAAAAATTAGATTAAACTATAATTCGAGATTGCGGTAAGAATTAAATAAAATTTCAAAAGAATTATTTAATTATCTTAATCCAACTAATTGGATCCGATTAACACTAAATTAAAGTCAGTTTGAAGCATTTAAAATCGATTTAATTTCGTTATTGAATTGATTACAAAATAAATAAATCAAAACTTGGAATAAATAAATAAATCAATCAAATCGAGGAATATATTGAATTAAAGTCAATTTGGCTTTGGCTTAAAATATAATTTATTTGATTCATTTCATTTTATTAATTTTGTTTGTAGAATATGATTTAAAAAAGAATCTTATTTTTATTAATTAGAACTATTAATTTATTTCCCTCGCAATTGATTCGTACAAAATTAAAAATAATTCTATTCTATTTTTAACTAAATTGAATGGAATTTGGATTTTATCAATTTTAATTAAATCCAAATATGATTAATTAAAATTTAATTTATTCAGATTTCAATCACTTAAAACTAAAAAATATACACTTCTAATTTCTTTATTTTCAAAATTAAAGTACAGCTCAAATTAATTTTTATTTAATCCAATGTTCATTAATTCCTAGTTCCGTTCTTGGTTCTGTTATCCTAAAATGGATTCAAGCGAACTTAAATGCTATATGTAAATTCGAGTGTAAATTAGTCCATCGTAATTAATTGTATTCCAAATAAACATTTAATTTAATAATTTATTAATCAAATAAAACGAACATAAGTGAATACAATTTTAATTAATATGAATGTAATTAAATTGAAATTCAATAAATTCTAATTCAATTGTTGCGATTTAAATTCAATAATTCAATCATTTTCGTGATTCTCAAAAATTTAATAAACATATCAAGATCAAAATTTGAAAGTCGATATTTTATAAAAAAAGTTTTCGTCTTTCGAGAATTTGTTTTTCTTTGTGTTCAAGGAAACTTTTTGAAAGGAAAGAATTGAATCATTGCTGTGAATGAACATGTTACGTTATAATTCTAACAGGAAATCATTTAGACCAGTATTGTTGTGGGAGTGATGTCCCTTCAATACGTGAAAAGCATCGAAACATTCTCGATAACGATTTATTCGTCACGCTGCCATTCTTAGTCACGTGACTTGCGGAAATAGTGCTAAAATCACTCAACCAAAATCTTCCAAATCTCTGAAATGTGAAAATCCATTTTTCTCAATAAAATACTCTGTATTCTTGTACCACACAAAGAGAATGAATTCGAAAGAATATATTTACAATTTCACTCAATGGAAGTGTATTTAAATATTTTAAAAATGAATTCGATAATTAAAGATATAGAGAAACAAAAAATTAACTGACACAATTAAATTTCGATTTAATAAAGAAAATCAATTGAATTAATTGAATAATCGAATTAACATTTCATTAACTAATTATAATTAATTGAATTTAATTCATCGTAATTAATTACATTTTAATTACATATTAATTACACATTATCTTTAATAAAGATCTATTAAATTACCGAAATTAAAACCGCATCTAAATCTGATTGAAATTAATTCCAACTATCATATTTCTAAATTAATTTCAAACTTATCCGAATCGATTTCAATTGTGTTAATTTAAATTTATTATAAATAAATAATCACTCGATTATTATCAATTTTCATTAATTCGACTCAACTGGTTTCAATTCAGTTTCATTAAATTATTCCAATTAATTATTTTAACTGATCTTTACCCATCAGTTTGCAATCGCAACAATATCAATATAAAATCAAATTCAAATTCAATATAAAAAAATCGAGAACAAAAATTAAAGTCCACTAATATTTACAATCTTATTACAATGATACTACATTTTTGGATAATGTTACTACACAAATATGTCTTTTTCCCAGATCATGTCAATTTCCATGACAGTCTCATCATTTAAAATAAATGGATAGTAAGTTTTTGCTGACAATTGAGACATATGGGATGATTATATTCGAAATTAAAAATGTAAGAGGAAGGCTGGACCACATCAGTTGGTGGGCTGATTAGACCGCAAAAAGATTCCAGGAAGGGCCAAAACTTGCTGCGCTGGTGGCCTGAAAGCGACCAGCAGCCAAATGATAAACAAACTTCTTTAGCAGCTTTCGGGTCTTTGATCCTAAAGCGTTGATTAATTTAAACGCGAGAGACGATCTGCCGAAATCCTTCCTCTGCCTTTACGCTTTCTATTGACTCTAAACTCAACACTATCAACATCCACAAAAAAATACCATTAATCAAAATACAGAGAGCCACCTTTTATCCAATCATCTCCTTGCTGGGGAGAAATTCAATTTTAGAAACATCAACTCTTTTGTTGTCATTAATTGCAATAGTTACTTTCCTGTCCACCAGGTTGAAACGCAGAGTAATCTTGCGCAGTTCCAAAGCGTCACTCCAGATGGCGCGCCGTTCTACCATAGAATATGCAAACCATACAAACAATTCCGATGCGCAAGACTTCGAAACGCAAAGAATTATCATCAAAAGGTAAAACCAACAATTTTACAATTTCCTTTGCCCTCAAAATCACACTTTGAATCCCTCTCCACAAGATTTTTTCCTTGATTCGATGGATTTAGTAATTACAAGGAAATCCATCAAATCGAGAAAAAACTGCCATAAAAGGACACACGTCCAGCAAAGACATAATAGAATTCGTAACGCGTCAGGAAATAAAGTCTTTAAATTGAAAGTAGGGTCTGGAGCGAGTGCGACGAAAAATTCGTGGCCTCAACCTGGCCTTTTCACTGTGATCCTGTTGTGCCTGCTGTGCATGGCTTGCTCTCCTGACGACCTGAAGGACCAATTCACGTAGTTACATGTTGTAAAGACATCAGGGGAGCGGTCACGCTCGGCTGACACGTTAACGCGCAATTTCGGGGTACATGAACATCTCACTCCAGGAGTTGTCTTGTGTCCTGAATAACCAATTTCTTACGAGACATGATGCGTCCTGCTGCGTGTCCTGGTGCGTGGGTGAAGCGAGCGAGCAACAACAGGACAAATAGTGCATTTCTGGTCGCGTGAGCCCTCATACACAATGTCTCCTGGACCCCAGTTATTTGTCCGGAATACCCGCTTAATGTCCAGACTCCTCGACCGTCGACACGGACCAAATCGTCAAGTGAAGGGCGTGTGTCCTTTAAACTTTAAAATCACCCCAGAAAAGGAACTCATGGCCAAATCAATAAGTCTCATTGGCCAGGAACATTATCCTCCAGTGGAAATTGCAATTTTTATGCCTGCTTTACAGAAACGGGATTCCCGCTGTCCAGAAAGTAGCTTTTAAGGCATACTGTTCAATTACGGAGGATAAAAATCAGTGTGACTTGTCGAAAAATGCGCGGAACGTTTTGAATTCTCGATAGTTTAATAGAATTAAAAAAAGTAAATTGATTATAAATTAGTAGCTGGACATGATAAAACAATTTCCTAGTGAATAGTTTTAGTTTGTACTCCAGGGCGATTGAAATCAGCATTTCGGTTGAAACGATTTGAAATTCCCGCCTTGGTGATTCTTCGGCGTCCCGACAGGTGGCGCTAGTCGATTTCGGCTACAAATATGGCCTCCACAACTTCTGCAAGGAACTGTCGTATTCACGATTTGCTTCAGACGCGAATCCTTTCGACATCCAGAAAATTGTAAGCACCTTTTTTTAACAAGAAGCTACTGGAAAATTGAAAACAGTTTGATAAAAAGTATAAAATTATAAAGGAATAAACATATTGATAATATAAGGATTTCAAATTTGAAGCACGATTGATTCAAATTTTCCCATAGAATTTTTGACATCAAGGTTATTTTGCCAATCTTGATTTAAAGTTTGATAAATATTGTCCGCACTAGCGAGTAGGCATTTAAAAGATATAAATAGTTCTGAAGACACAAGGCGTGGTAAATTTAATGCGTAGACTATATTTATAATTGAGCACATATGCCAATTAGAAGTGTGTTTATAAGAGGACAAGACATTCTTGACAGAGAAATGTCACTCTTTGATATGATACGACTTGCACAAACTAATTAGAACAGACAATTTTCCTCTTTGTTTTTACAGTGGATCAAAGACTCCACGAATTCGATCTTTTGACAAAAAATTATCTTTCATTTGTAAATATTTTTCTCTAGAAAAATTATATGTTATGTTCGATGAAAGTTGTACCTTGACTATACAATTCTTTAGTTATTTTTTTTGTCAGTTGCTCTTCTATTGAACTTTTCTGTGATCGGTGCTGTAACTTTCATTCGAGATTCCTGAGCATTTCGAGATTTTCGATATTCGAGTTAAAATGTCTTCCTTCAAATCGAGACTTATAATGTCATGCCTTTTTGCTCATGACATGCTTTTTTATAATACAAAGAAACTTTTTATAATAGGATAGAATTCTCGTCAAGATTTCGGTTGTGATTAGTGAAAAAAAGGTTATTAAATGCCGATCCTTACCAATCATTGGCTTGAACTTCTTTGCGTTTGACTGAAAAATAGTCGTGCAAAGATAATCGACGACTTCTACTATTAAAAATAAAATTAGTGAGATGCTCTGAAGAAAGGGATCTTAGAGTGGGTGAAAAATGATAGGTTATGATGACAGTTTTAACTTGATAGATCTTTTCATTTTAATCTTTTGTCCTCTGCTAATTTCAATCACGTTAAAACTATCACAAAACATAACCTACAATTCACTTCTCTTTCTTCACAGCGCGTTACATTTATTATTGCATAAATAAAATTGTCTAATAAATATTTAATAATAAATGAATAAAGTTTACTTTATTTAACAATCTTAGCGACACTCGTTTTTTCTCAATATTAATAAAAATAAAAAATAATCGACAAACTCTATCGACCTTTTTTATTGAATTGATACATTCTTAATAATATAAAAAAAGTGTTTTAAACAATATTTTTTATTGGTCAATAAAAAACAGTTGGAAAAGTGTGGACTTAGGGAGAAGCGAAAGGTCCCTGTTTCTAGATAATCGGATCATATGGAAAAAATAAAATGTCAACAGCTAATGAGGAAACATATGTATATATGGATCCGGGTTGATAATCCTTCTTGATGCATGGCGTTGGGGATAGATTTTGGGGGCCATTTGTGGCCAAGCTGCATCTCTTATATCAATAAAGATTTTCCCCTATACATTGAATTTGTACGCTTTCCAGAATTTAGGGGATCCAGTAACATTATCGAGAAAATTTAAGATCCTCAGGCACGCGCGACATATCTGTTGCTTCTTCTCTAAAATAATTTGTCCCGGCCAAATTCTCCTTGAGATATTTATTGATTCTGAAAACTGAATTTGAACACATTCGACTCGTAATTATGTACTTCTTCAGGGAATCCGATTTTTTAAAACTAAAAAATGGTAGACATAGTGGAACACATATTTCAATATTAAATCACATTCAAAATGTTCAATTTATTTTTGTATTATTGTGAAATCACAAATTCTTGTCACAAATTTTAAATCTGCAAATTACAAATTTTGTTAATTTCATTTTTATTCTTATTTTAGTTTTATTTCGAATTTTAATTTGTTTTTAATGTTTTTAATTTCAATTATTTTTTAATATTAATTTTCTTTTTTAACTTTAATTTTCTTTTTTAATTTTAATTTTCGTTTTTAATTTTGATTTGTTTATTTTCACTATTTACTATTCATTATTTTAAATTCTAATTTCATTAAAATCAATAGCGTTTTTATAATTGACGAAATGTTTACAAAAGCTGCTTTGCAAAGGGTTTAATTACTTTTTTAATTGAAATTTTACCGCCACGCGAGTGGCGTCATCACCTAGGGATATTTGTCAAATTTGGTAACAATCTAAAATGCGCATTGTTGCCAACTCTTATTAACAGCTGCGTAGAAATGGAACGAACGATTGTCAAAAATTCGCCAAAGAAATCGCTCTTTATTTATAACATCCGGCTGTCAAGAATAAAAATATTGTGTCAATTAGCTCAAGAGATACTTGGAGAAAGGTATAATCAACTTATTTCCACTTTATTTTCTTTCTTTATTTTAAAAAACGTCAACTGACAATTTTAACCTCAAAATTATTGATAAAATCGATGATTGCTAATTAAAAGAACCCATTTTACGATGTCTGTTAGAAAACACTCATGTCAGAATAACTTTCCGATTAATTTCAAGACGTCGAAAATTGAAATTGTAAACATAAAATGTCAATCTAACAATGCGGCTATTAATTTTCAATAATCATCAAAAACAATAAAAGAGAATAAACTGTTTCGCATTGTGAGTTGCTCTTGTCACCTGAAATTCTGGAATCAGAAACTTTCGATTGATTAAAAACTGATTGAATCGATTGTCGTACTATACAAATATTTTTAGGTTATGTGCGTATCTATCTTTTATTTTAATTATTTATTTACATAAAAAAAAGTAATCAGTAAATTCAATCAAACAATAGTGGGAATTCTTTGATTATATGGTTAACATTTCAATTGTTTTTCTTTCTAAATAAAAATATGTTTCTACGGTCTAAAAATGTTTGGGACGAATTGAAAAAAAGCGAGTTGAAATATTTGGAACTTCGTTTCATTTGAAATAATTAATTTCGATTTACGGAGAGAATTTATGCAACTAATTGATTTCCCTCTCGTTCGAGAAAACTCGACGTGACAAATAAATTTCATACGCTCATTAGTGTGTTTATAAGTCAGAAAGAATGCATCATCTATAAATTGAAGACACAATTACGTGAGGATTAAAGCTCATTCAAACAATGAAGCATCAAGTATGAGGGCACGTATTTGTATTTCAGAATTTGATGACTCGGCATGACGTAAAAACAAGCAACAACAATTAATAAGAATTTAAAGCGTAAAATTACCTATTTTTTATTTTAAAACATTTATTTTTCCTTTTCAATTTTCTTCAAATTTCTCTTCATTTTTCAAATGGTATTTTACTTTAATTATTTAGACAAATTTCATAAAAAGGCATTATAATTTTTTTATTTAAAAGATATTACCATTTTTTTGTAAAAGAGACATTACAATTTTTTGTAAGAAAGACACTACAATTTTTTTGTAAGAAAGACACTACAATTTTTTTGTAAAAAAGACATTACAATTTTTTTACAAAAAAGACATTTCTTTTAATGTCTGAACTCAAAAAGTTTTTTATCAATAATAACACTCTTGCCAAAAGTGTATAAAATAAATTTTGCGAAAGAAGTTCGGAATTAAAATTCGAATCGTACATAAAGTGAGTTTGAAGTAGATGTTTGCTTTTGACTTGGAAAAATATATAAAGTTCGATCTCCCGGGAGATCCAGAGTCCAGACTAAAGCTAATTATAATAATTCCAAACAAAGTTATGAATCGGGATTGGTATTTGGAACTTTCTCACGAGTCCGAGTTTCCACGATAAAACGATAATTTTACAACTTGCTTTCGAAATTGAATTTTATTGCATTTAAACATTTTTATCATCATGTAAAATGGAGAAATCATTCGTTATTATTTTCTGATTTGTAATAATAATTTTATTGTTTTATTGTACCTAAAATGTAAATTCAGTGAGTGTAAAGATTGATTTAATTTTCGAACCAAAAGAAACATGAAACACATTTTTATTTATTTATTAATACTTAATCTAATTCGGCGATAAGTGAGTCACTATTCCAAATCAGCGCGCATGCGCTTAGAATCAGTGAAATTTTAGGTTATACTTTATGCAGAAATGGCACAGATTTGAATTAACGCAGCTCACTTTTCATTACGAGCGAAATTTTTACTTCCTTTTATATCTAATAATTTTATCTCTTAATTTTCCTTTAATATTCAAATTCTTTTCTGTTTTATTATATACAAATATTCTTGAATTTTCAATTTTATAAATAAAATGTGTTTTTATTGTCCGCGTGTTTTCTTGCAATTTGTACAGACAATTTTTGAAAGAAATGTCTGTGTTTGTGGAGAATGTGATGAATATGTTGAATATGATGGATCATTGAATGATTCTCGAGCGAGGTAATGCCAGAAAGTTAGAAGCAGTATTGTGAGCGCGATTTGCATGTCGTCTGTGACCTGAATACATTCTTGATTGCTTGTGAAGAGACCAACGAATCTCCGGGCTTTTAGGAAAAATCTCCCACGAGTGCAAGTTTTTGGGTATTAATTCCGACCCTCTTGTAAATATAATATTTTGAGGACAACGCCTCTATGGTGCTTCTCCAGCACTTTACAAATGTCCATCAAGATCGACGCAACTCGAAACCTAATCCAAAAATGTAAATCTTCAAAACATGTGCTTATAACCGTTCATTCTTAATAAATAAAAAAATAAATGAATTCACCATTTCCGTCTCTTTTCTATCTTGAAAAGATTCTCGTCAAGATTTTGGTTGTGCTCAATGAAAAAAAAGGTTATTAAACGCCGATCCTTACCAATCATTGGCTTGAAAAGCTTTGCGCTTGATTGAAAAAAAGTCGTGCAAAGATAGTCAATGCTTCCGTATGAGGAAGCAAAAATCGAAATTACAGTGACGTGCTCTTTAAGAAGGCTCTGTAAAAGTATCACTAGATAAAAGTGATAGGTTATGTTTGATGATAGTCTTAACTTGATTAAATTTTTTTTAATTATCTACAATCAAAAATTGTTTTTAGGATCAGTCAGAATTTTAGACATGACCTTAATATTGGTCATGATAACGGGTCAGAAATCGGTGGCAATAATTTCTAGAATGTGCAGTTTTCATATTTATCTATTTATGTTCATTAATATCTACCTTGGTGCTGTGCAAGTTGACACAGCTTTATTTGGTACTCTATTTAGCGCTCGTTAGTCGCAACAATACACCACAGCTGATCCCCTTAACGAGCCGAGACCTTTATGCGAGGGTGTAAACGCGACAGTTTACAACTTTACTCTTGTCCTTCTGCAATTTACAGAGAATGGAATTTTCTAAAGAATTTGCACCGCTTGTATATATATTTATAGCCGCACGTGCGAGCCCTTCCTGAAAAAGGTGATATAACGTTTTTGAATTTCGTGTTGACTCCCCACCGTCAGGTGCTTTGTTAGATTGTTACATAACTGCAATTGTTGCTTGTCTAAAAATACCAAACGTTACCCAATCTATTGTCAATTTAAAATACACTGCATTCGAGAATTTAAACAAAATTTAGTAGAATCCGAAATTAATAATAAATAACTTATTCAAATCGTAAATTCGCTAAAGTTTTAGTAAAACATAACCTATAAGTTCCCTAATTCAGATTCTCCATTTCGAGTTAATTTCCCTTGTAACGCTTGGGATTTTTTCCTGCAATTTCATGCACCAATCAAATTCCATTTCTTTTTAAAGCAGAAAGGAATAAAATTGAAAGCTCGACAATTCACACTCGAAATATTTAGTTCTTTTGAGACTTTCATCCCCTCCCTGGGTGCTCGTTAAATCCTGTTTTAAACTCCAAATGGTTTACTTTGACACTTTTATTAATAGCATCACCAACTCGCGAACACGTACGAAAACAGGAAAAAAAGCTTGATAAATTTGGGAGTGTGTCACGTTTTTTTTCCATTGGAAATGCGGCTCAAGTGATCAGCTTAAAACAAAGTGTGTGTCTCTTTCTCAAATCGGAACATTTCTCTACAACGATTGGTGATTTCCTAACGAGAGTAGCGCCTATTGGTCGAGAAGTCTCTTGATGTTTTGACGAACGGAAAAAAAACCAGAAGCATGTTATTGTAGCTCGTTTTCTCGCCAGGTTCTCGCCGCTAAATAAACACCAAGTGGACAGCGAGTTAGTTTACACTCGCAGTTTCCGAAATGTTAGCTAAACACTACACATCGCTGCTTTACTTTGAATTATGCCGACACCGGCAGCCATTGGTTATAAGCTGATCAAGAATGTAAATCTTTTGTCGAAAATCCGTTTTGTGTTTCAAAGAAATTTCGTTCTTGAATCCACCGATAATTATTTTTATGTATTTTAATTTCAATGTGTTTCATTTCATTCGGAAATTTTTGGCCAGGTTTTTAATCGTTACAATTACAATAAAACTTTTCTCTCTAAGGAAATATTTTCATTCCAATTAAGCCCTCTTTACAAAGAGGTGGCCAAAAACTATTCAACGAAAACCTCAAAAGAGTTTCCAGTTCAGAGTCAAAAAAACCCATTTCGGAAAGTAGCTTGTCAAATTTGTCAAAGGACAGGTAATTTACGAAATTACCGTCTCTTTAAATTTCTCCGCCCGAGTTAATAAAAGTAAAACGTGGCATTTTCTCGATGAGTTAGAAACCCTTAAAGTAAAAAAAGAACTCGGCGAATTGAAAGCTCCAAGTGCTCGACTTGCGGCGTCCAACGGTGAAGAAATGTTTATTTTTTCTACGAATGTAATAAACGTGACATGGAAAAAAGCAAATTTCGACAAAAGATTGCGGCTCTTCAGAGGCAAGACTTGGAGCAAAGTGCATTCAAGTCTCTTTTAGAAGAAGAGAATGAATCTGGAATAAGGTATCACCTGGCTTTTATTCGCTTTGACTTAACCGGATCCACGTGGAGGCGTTAACGACTTCCTGGCGACGATTTTGTTGGACAAAGCGAATGATATTTTGTGGAAGGGCTTGGACAAGAGGAAGAATTGAAGAATTGAAAAAGTGGCGCGCACGCCCCATTATATGGCGCAACTTGCGCTGTCAGATGTGTAACAATCGAACCTTACGCCAACCGGGGATCACCTGCCAATCCCCAGTGGCTACCTTCTATTCCTTCGCCACTAACAAGCTTTTGATGCTCGCTTTTTGACCACATCTTTTTCCCCATTTCTCTAGCTTCCCATTGGCTCGAGTGTTAGTGACTTGGCGAATTCACAGAGCTTGTAAATCCTATGCACTAAATCCTAAATCACACCAGCCTCCTTTTTACTTGTTGGTCTAACAAAAGATTTGACCCGATTGACCAAAATCTGTTTGTTAACGCCCTATTCAAAGTTTGTGAAAAGACAAAAAATCTGGCATAAAATTTGTGTACTAAATTGGCATTAAATGGGTTCAAACGTTTTACGGTTCAAATGGTTTAATTGGTTCAAATTAGCACAAGGATTTTGCATCCCGAGACGAAAATTTGAACCTTTAACTCATCCTGGATGTACCTGGAAAGCTTGGAACAAACTATATTTTTAGGATATTGATTTCTACTAAAATTAACGGTCAAGAATTTTGTTCAGTTTTAAGTTGTAGGTTAGAATCGGATGGCGAAAAAATTGCTTGGGTTCGGTAGGTTCGATTAGGACCTAAAATCTACAATATTATGGGTTCGATAGGGTTGCCTTTGTTGATGTAAATTCATTTCAAATCATACTTCGCGCGTTTTTGGTGTCTCCCCCTGGCGACGCAGTTGCTACTATCTCTCGTTTCCGCCTGCTTGTCCCTCACGATGTTCTCTCTGTCTATCGTGAACCTTGTCGGCTACTATCACGTTTGTTTTTTGTGAATCAAATAAATATTCTTAAAGTCTATTTTTACTTTTGAATCGTCTTTTATATAATCCTGTACACCCAATAGCCTTGGACCTATAATGGACAGGACTTTTCCAACCACTCAATGGGTGGATGTTATAAAATTGTTGCAACTTCGTTTGGAAAAAATTGACGCAGTTGAATTCCTCTGGAACGAAATAAGGACAAGTGATTCCTTTGGAACAAAATTAACGCAAATGATTCCTTTGGAACAAAATTAACGCAAATGATTCCTTTGGAACAAGATTAGCACAAGTGATTCCTTTGGAACTGAACTAGCGCAAGTGGTTCCTTCGGAACAAAATTAGCGCAATTCCGTTTGGCAAAACGGATTTCGTACATCACAATTGGTACGAGTCACAATTGCTGGAGGCATGAGAATCCCCCAATTTCGTATATGGAACAAAACCAGCAATTAAGAAAAGCCTGTAGTAATTTTGCGACAACAAGCATCTGATACAAATGATATGCCAATTTTTCTTCAATTTGATACCCCTGGAAAAGCATCCCTTCTGGTCTAACTACCCTCTGTTGGTCATTCCAGTCGATAATTCACGAATTTGGTGCATTGATCTCTCCAAGGATTAACAGCATCAAGGAAATGTGTTGCATTGATCTCTCCAAGGACTAAGAGCATCAAGGAAATCTGTTTCCAAGAAAAGAGGATTCAACAAAACCAATAAGCGAACCCTCCAATTAGTTGAGCGGAATCAAGGCCTGAAACACGCTTCATTATGTAGCGAATCGTAAATAGAGAATCATCGAGAGATTCTGGAAATACATGGAGGAGAGGGAATTGGATTTAGAAAAGTGAAAATACGAGGTGTTGTTTGTTATATGGGCATAGGTTATAGGGTGACTGGTATTTAGACGGTGAACTCACGTGGTGAGACATCTGTCGTACAACTTAACAGTCACCCTCAGAGGCACCTCTCCACCCCTTAGAGGGTGGAGTGTGTGTACACGAGCTACCTACACGGTTTCAGGACATTGTAACTACACAGTACGAAACATCTCTGGAGTTTAGGACACCCCGGGGCTCTCTCAGTCAGAGATCTACTTCCAATAAATTTGCCTCTTTTTACACACGTGTATACAAATTCAAACAATGCTACCACTAATAGGGTAAAATTTCTGAAAGCCCGTATTTTCTGTAAATCGTATAGTAGAGTGCAATAACAATCTTGTGTTATTTTATCATGGATTTTGGAAATTGTTGAAAGGGTAGTAATATGTAGAGATTGTAATGTAGCACAAGAGGCATAGTTGCGTAATTATCTGTAGTGAAATGGATAAGGGAAATTTGAATTTTTTGAATTTTAGGCAAGAATGGAACCATCGGATTCAGCTCAGAGGGATCTGTATGCAGATTTTCCCAAACATCCCCTAAGCAAGAAAAAAAAATCTATGTAATTCAAGATAATTTGAGATGATTCAAAGTACCACAAGGTAATGGCAATTCAAATTAATTCAGGATAATTGAAAGTAATTCATAAAATTTAGGCTGATTTGGAATTAGTCGAGATAATTCAAATTCACTAAAGGTAATTAAAGATAATTCAGATGAAACGTAATACAAAGTAATTCATATAATTCCAGATAATGTAAAGGAATTCAAGACAATTCAAAAGAATTCAAGTTCATTCAAATTGATTACTATTAATTTAAGATAATTCAGAATAAGTCAAAATAATTCAAAGTAATTGAAAATAATTCAAAGTAGTTGAAAATAATTCAAAGTAGTTGAAAATAATTCAAAGTAGTTGAAAATAATTCAAAGTAGTTGAAAATAATTCATCAAAGTAGTTGAAAATAATTCAAAGTAGTTGAAAATAATTCAAAATGAATTCATGTAGTTCAGAATAATTCCAATTAATACAAGTGAATACAATATAATTCAAGCAATTCAAGTTAATTAAAAGTAATTCAAAATAATGAAGGATAATTCAAAGTAAATAATATAATTCAAGATAATTTTAATTTTAAACAAGCCTATTCAGGGTAACTTATAGTAATTCATATAATTCGAGATAATAATTATTCTTAATAATTAATTCATATAATTCAGATTTAGTCAAGATCATTCGGAATAATTCCAGATAATGTAAATGAATTCAAGACAATCCATGTTAATTCAAACTGATAAACAATAATTTGGAATAATTAAGGGTAATTAGTATAATTTAAGAGAATTCGGGAGAATTTAAATTAATAGAAGATAATTCAAGATAATTCAAGATGATTCAAAGTACTACAAGGTAATAGTAATTCAAATTAATTCAGGATAATTCAAAGTAATTCATAAAATTTTGGATGATTTAGAATTAGTCGAGATAATTCAAATTAATTAAAGGTAATTAAAGATAATTCAGATGAAATATAATACAAAGTAAGTCATATAATTCCAGATAATGTAAATGAATTCAAGACAATTCAAAGCAATTCAGGTTAATTCAATTTGATTGCTATTAATTCAGAATAAGTCAAGATAATTCAAAGTAATTCAAAATAATTCAAAGTAGTTGAAAATAATTCAAAGTAATTCCTATAATTCAAGATAATTTTAAATTTAAACAAGCCTATTCAGGGTAACTTATAGTAATACATATAATTCGAGATAATAATTTTTCTTGATAATTAATTCATATAATTCAGACTAACAAGTCAAGATCATTCAGAATAATTCCAGATAATGTAAATGAATTCAAGGCAATCCATGTTAATTCAAACTGATAAATAATAATTTGGAATAATTAATGGTAATTAGTATAATTTAGGAGAATTGGTGAGAATTTAAATTAATAGAAGATAATTCAAGATAATTCAAGGTAATTCAAAGTAATTTAATTAATGCAAGATGACTCATTGTAATACAGAAATTCAAAGTGATTCGCAAACTTCAATATAATTTAGAATAAGTAAAGATATATAAAATTAATGATAGGTACTGGAAAATAATTCAAAGTTATTTAAAGTAATTCATATAATTCGAGGTAATTCAGATTAATCCCAGAAAATACAAATAAATTCAAGCAATTTGAAAGCAATTCAAGTTAGTTCACATTAATTCATAGAATAAAATTCCAAGTAAAAAATATAATTTAAGATAATTCAGGGTAATTCAAATTAATAGAAGATTATTTAAGATAATTCAAAGTAATTCAATGTAATTAAACCAATGCAAGATATTTCATTTTAAAAGAGAAATTATAATTTACGCAGAACATTATAATTCATATTAATTCAATGTAATTAAAAATAGTGTAAAATGAATTAAAGTAATTCATATAAATTCAAGATAATTCATATAAATTCAAGATAATTCAAAATAATCCCAGAAAATACAAATAAATTCAAACTAATTCAAGGCAATTCAAGTTAATTGAAAATAATTCAGGATAATTCAAAGTAATAGAAATAATTTAAGATAATTCGGAATAATTCAACATACTAAGTGTGTGCCTAATTCACGAATTGTTTGACCCTCGTTTTCGTCAAAGATCCTCAGAACTTTATATAATTCAAAATAATTGAAAACGGTTCGTAAGAAATCGAGATATTTCAAGACAATACGAATAGATTCAAAGTAATTGAAGATAATTTAAATTAATTCAAGGTAATTAAATAGTAATCCAGGATAATTCATATTGTAATGTAGAAATTCAAAGTGATTCAAATAATTCAAGATAATTCAGAGTAAGTAAAGATAATTCAGAGTAAGTAAAGATAATTCAAATTCATTCAAATAATTGAAGATAATTCTAAAAGAATTATATTACTTCACATAAATTCGAGATAATTCAGAATAATCCTAAAAAGTAAACAACAAATTCAAGCTGAATCAAAACAATTTAAGTTAATTTGTGATAATTCGAGATATTTCAAAAAATATATTTTAAGACAATACAAATAGATTGAAGGTAATTACCCACATAGCACTGAACCTTTCCTAAACCTTTCCTAAAGCTTTAACTGCAAGGTTCGGAAGATTTAATTGCATGCTTTAGGAAAGCTTGCATAAA
>WNHD01000584.1:0-28369 GCA_011057455.1 Ganaspis sp. Gsp50
AACTCTTAAGGATGCAACTCTTCAGGATGCAACTCTTAAGGATGCAACTCTTCAGGATGCAACTCTTCAGGATGCAACTCTTAAGGGAGCAATTCTTAAGGGGCAAGTTTTTAAGGGAGCAGCTCTTAAGGGAGCAATTCTTAAGGGAGCAATTCTTAAGGGGGCAAGTCTTAAGGGGGCAAGTCTTAAGGGAGCAATTCTTAAGGGAGCAATTCTTAAGGGGGCAAGTGTTAAGGGAGCAATTCTTAAGGGGGCAAGTGTTAAGGGAGCAATTCTTAAGGGAGCAAGTCTTAAGGGAGCAATTCTTAAGGGAGCAATTCTTAAGGGGGATAGTCTTAAGGGAGCAATTCTTAAGGGGGCAAGTCTTAAGGGAGCAATTCTTAATTGGCAAGTCTTAAGGGAGCAACTCTTAAGGGAGCAATTCTTAAGGGGGCAAGTCTTAAGGGAGCAATCCTTAAGGGGGCAAGTCTTAAGGGAGCAATTCTTAAGAGGGCAAGTCTTAAGGGAGCAATTTTTAAGGATGCAAGTCTTAAGGGAGCAATTCTTAAGGGGGCATGTCTTAAGGGAGCAATTCTTAAGGGTGCAATTATTAAGGGGGCAAGTGTTAAGGGTGCAAGTCATAAGGGAGCAAGTCTTGAGGGCACATGTGTGCTTTTTTTTTTTAGTATTTTAAAAATTACTTTTAGAAAACAAAAATAAGAATTTGTATTCAAACAATGTTACCATCTAAGCTGTTATTTTAGTGAGTAAAATAGAATTTTTAAACTAATTTAAATTAAAAAGAATGTCATAAAAAAGTTATAGAAGAAAGTTCGGAACTTTAAATTGATAATAATATTAGTAGCATTAAGTTTAGTTTTTAGTAGCATTAATCATTTTAGAAGCATAATTTCATTGTATTCCGTTATAATGTATAAGTCACTGTAAATTTAACTAAATTAATTATGACTCAGTATGAATAACATCTACCTCTTAATAAAATAATAAATAAAAATAACTTAATAATAAAATGTATAGAATATAACAAGTACTAAATTCTTATGTACATATTCTTATGTACGAAAGAGTATTTTTACCCGTTTATTGATTAACAAATTTATTATTTATTGATATTATTTATTATATTTATTTATTGATAATTAAATTAATTTAAATGTAACTAAACAAATTAAAATGTAACTAAATTAATTTCTCTTCAACGCTAAACTTAAAATCCAATCGTTTTTCTCTTTGAAGGCCTTCGAATCGGACATCAAGAGGATCAGAAATTTCTGAAAAAGTGGAAATTAAATTACCACGACGAAGATCATCGTCTAATCGGCTTTCCAAGTCGCCGGATAGTTTGGAAAGTTCTTTACCTTGGTTTTCTAAATCTACGGAAGGTTTTGATAAGCTTGTGGAAAATGAAGAAACGAAACCAACGGCCAGAAGATTCCTAAATAATATTTCAAAGAGTATCGACCGAGTCTCCAAATCTTCAGATAGTCTAGAAGTTATCGAGGCCCTTACTAGTGATGATTCCATTGAGCGGCGACGCAACAGCTTTGATTTCAGAGCACGCAGGTAATTATTTTCTAATTCTATTCCAAGCTACTACAATTCAACACAAATCTTGTTCAATTCAACACAAATTCGTTTTAAAGAAACTTGAAAGAAAAGTAAAGAACGCTTTTTCTTTACGTTTCTTCATACTTTCTTTACGTTTCTTTTCATACTTTTTTTCTTTTCATACATTCCTTTCTTCATACTTTTTTCTTATAATACTATTAATTATGTATTACTATTAAATAAAATACTATTAATTACAATAATTCTAGTACTATAATTTGCTGAATCCAATTTTTGATTCAGATTCCGAAACATTTGAAACCGGCTTCCAAATTTAAAAAAGTTTAAAATTTAACTAAAATTAGTTAAAAATTACAATTTTTCTGAAAATAAAATATTTCGAAATTAATAATCAAAGTAATTTCGAAATTTCGAACGAATGAATGATTGTCGAATTTGTTACTTAAGGTCTGCGGCGAAGCTGATGTCTAAGTCAACCGAGAACTTTGAGGCGCTTGGTCATAATCAGAAATCCGAGGAGATTGTACAACTGCAGAAGAGATGTAGCGCTTCTGATATAAATCTGTCGCGAGAGAAAAGAACGCGTTGCAAACTTTACTCAGAATCATCGGATAGTTTCGAGAGACTCGATGCCGTGGAATCAAAACCAGAGGAAGTTGACATGGAGTTTAGAAAGAACTTCTGGCGCTCCTCCGAGAGTTCAGATAATCCTGAACTCGATGAAAGATTAGAAAGTCGCAAAGTGAGAAGACCACCCAAGAGAATTCCAAGTAAGAATCTTATCGATTCAACTCCAGTCATCCCACAAATTGAAGAAAGACGACCGACTCCTGTTCCAAAACCGCGACTTCAAAAGTCATCGGAAAGTTCAGAGCTTGGAAGTACCGATACTCTTGGTTCTGATAGAAGAAATAAATCCTCGGACAGCACGGAAACTCTTGATAGCCTTGAAAAGGATCTCGAACAAGAAAGAAGAGACGATGAAGTAATGGATAATAGCACTGACAGGGGGGATAAATCCGTAAGTTTAGTTCTTGATTTACAAATATAAATAATAACAGTTGTGTGTATTCTGATATAAAAAAATGGATTCAATCCATTTATTAAAAAAGGATTCAATCCATTTATTAAAAAAGGATTCAATCCATTCATTAAAAATGGATTCAATCCATTTATTAAAAATTGATTTAATCCATTCATTAAAAAAGGATTCAATCCATTCATTAAAAATGGATTCAATTCATCTTTTATACAAAGATTCAAAGAACGCATTTTTTTTGTTCAATATAGATGTTTGATTGTTTCGCCTAAAGGTTAACTATCAATTTATTTTGGGGAGTTTTCCGAAATTTCAGACTTCAGTTGAAAGAAATTTATCAGTTTTGAAATTTTTAATCCATTTTGAATGGCAAGAGAATAATTTTCAGCGTAAGGCGTGGAAGCTTCAAAGTTTGATTATTAAAGGTTAAACCAAAAAATGACAATTTTTGAAGTTAAATTAAAAAATGTATAAAGGTGAAAAGGAATGCTATTTAATTTCAAATAATCACATAAATAAATGTAAATATTTGCTGTTATGAATTTCCATGAATACAAAATAAGTAATTTTGTAAATATAAATATACGACATTGTAAATATAAAATATAAACAACTTTGTAAATGTAAAATATACACACCTTTGTGAATGTAAAATATACACAACTTTATAAATGTAAAATATACACAACTTTGTAAATGTAAAAAGATTAAATAACCTTTTGTAATTAGTTTTCATAATTGTTAGTAAAATTGTAAATTGATTGTAAAACTTTGTAATTTGTGTTTTTTTAATTACAAAACAAATTAATATGATTCTGTAATTTATTTTCAGGACACGTTATTTGATAGTACGTCAACGGAAGAAAACGCTGACGGTAGCGATGAAAATAAGTCTGTGATCTCTAGCGACAAATCTTACTGGAGACAATCTTCCGAATCGAAAGAAAATCTTGACATTCATCAGTTGCTTGCTATAACGATTGTTACGCAAATGGCTAGTGACAATGGTAACAATCAACGAGGCTCTAATGTATTTTTGAAAAAAAATCAAAGCTCTCCTCCTACGTCTCCCATGGCCAAACCAGAAGATAACAAAATGATCTTTAACAATCTACTTTCGACCAAAAATGACGAGGATTTACAAAATATGCTCAATGGTAACATATCCGAGGTATCCACCGACACAAAAAGCTTCAAAGAAAAATTGATAATGTTTGAAAGTCTAGGTAAATAAATTTATGTTTGTTTTTTCTTTTGGACAAATTAATATAAAATTGTTAAATCTGCAATGAAATTGTCTGAATTGTAATATAAAGATTGTCTGAATTGTAATATAAAAATTGTCTGAATATATTGCAAAAAAAATTGTTTTAAGAGCAATGGAATTCTAACCTTGACAAGAGGTAAAATTTGTTGTGATTGTAAATTGTGACGATAAAATTCAAGAACCAAGTATATCTGTGCAGAGCACAAGAGAATGTTATTTATATAATTTGTTATCAAAAAATCATATCTGTAAGACCGATTCCAGAAGTTGTCATTGTATTATATTTATGTAACTTATCAAATGTGAATTTTATTTTACAAAAATAGCGGCTTCGATTAACGTATATAGAAAATTTATATTAAATTTGTCTCTGTTTTATATTTTTGTCAAGATTACCTGAAAATTTTAGTGTGGCTTTATTATTATCCTTAATTTAATGAAGAAAAGAGTGAATTACAAAGTTTATGACAGTAAATATTAAAGCGATTTATGCTTGTAATAGACTTTAGAGCATAATTACAACACAAGTTATTGTTGTACAGTAGCAGAGGCGATTACAAATCGTATATATTATATATATATAAATCATAATTGTAAATAAAATTATTCCCTAAAATCAGATAAATAACGCTTTTTTACTTCTCAAACTCACTTGAACTAAAAAAATCTCTAATTTATTAGAAATCTATAACAATCTATATAAATCTATACTAAAAAAATAAAACTTTGTCCCTACACTCCTCAAAACTTTGAGAGACGGATTTTTTAAATTAGGAGTCGTTCATAAATTACGTAAGACGTTTTTCGGACATTTTGAACCCCCCACCCCTAAAGTCTTACGTAATTTATGGACGACCCCTTATTAAATTTCATGATTATATTTTTTTTATATTAGTTTTATATTAGTTAAAAAATTAAATAATTTTATTAGTTAGCTTAATTTAAAAAACAAAATCCATTATACTCACTTTCATTTTTTCTTTATTTTTCTTCTTTTCGTATAAATTTTCTGTATGAGTACAAAAAATTGGAATGCGCTGTGACTATTAACAAAGACAGATAATATTTAACATGATTTCATTATTTTTATACATCTGAACAATATTTACTCAATTTTGCTGGTGAGAGTATTATTTAAACATTGTATTATCTTCAACACGGCTTTTATCAATAAAACATACTATTTGAATCAAAAATACTTTTTACCCTTAGAAATAAATTTATCAAACCACAGAGTTTGATAATTTTTTGTTTCAATATCTAGACAAATATTGTGAAACTATTGTTTATTGACAAATAAACTTTACTGAAAATACTACTGATCCATAATAAAAATTAATGAAATAAATTAATCAAAAATATCCTGTCAATTGATAAATTAATCTTTCGATGTTTTAAAATACTATTGATAATCTATAAATTCCAATTGACAAGATATAAAATCGCTTCCAAGCTAATGTACAAACTAAAATAGTCACTGAGAAAAATAATATTTTCTAATTGCAAGTTAAAATAGTCGCTGAGCAAAATTAGTTCCTACTTTCTAAATCTGAATTAGTCACTTTTGGGCGTTTTGACTAATTGAAATAGGACCGAATCGTTTATTACATGAATTAGTAACCATTTTGACTAATTTTTAGTAAATAGTGACTAATTTTTAATCAAGTGATTAATTCTTAGCCAATAGTGACTAATTCTTAGCCAATATTGACTAATTCTTACTCAATAGTGACTAATTCTTAATAGAAAACTACAAATTCATTTTGTAAGGCTTACAATTAGCAAGGGTTACAAAATGAATGTGTAGTTTTCTATTTCTACTGAGAATTAGTCACCATTGACTAGAAATTAATCAAAACGGTTACTAATTCATTTAATAAACGATTCGGTCCTATTTCAATTAGTCAAAAGTGACTAATTCAGATTTAGAAAGTATAACTGCAAATTATAAGTAAATAAAATTAACTACCTTGTTTCATCATTTACAGAATAAATGTGCAACACCGAATCAAACTCCCTCAACAGGTAATTTGTTTAATCGAACAACAATCTTCCGAAAGAAGATATAAATATTTGCAGAAAGTTCTCAGTTCGTGTGATATTTGTGGATGCTTACGAAAAAAAAAGACACCAACATAGTGCTTCACAGTTCATCGTGAACGTCGATAACTTCAGGAAGTTCTCTACAAACTGCTGGCGTGGAGAATTCCATCGCGTATTCACACCGGTTTGGTTCCATTACCGAGAGAAGTTTATTTTCAGTTCCACATATTAGCGAAACAATCGTGGAACGTGCAGGGCCATTCCAACATGTGAAACCATGATCGAACTTCATTTTTGAATATTTATTGTCCTGGGGTCCAACCCAATCGTTCCAAGTGCCAAGATGAACTTCACTTCCGCCAGATTTTGCCCTCTGAGTGGTTTTACCGAAAATACAGAGGGTGTAGACATACTCCAAGTCCGTGTAATCGAAACATTGGTCAGCTAAGGCCATAAACTCCCCATCACTTCCATAATCAACGGCCAATTTTTCTTCTACCTTTACAATGTCAGATGAAAGATCCTGAAGAGCTTTGTCTGCCTCCTGGGCATTGTGTCTCGCATTATTCGCTTCGTCTATTAAAGCTTGTGTTTCCTCGTCATATTGAACAGCAGGTTCTTCAGGTTCCTCAGCTTCTGCTGGACGTCCTTCTGTTTCTAGCCCTTCTTCGGCGTTGGCTTCTTGATCCTCGGGATCGTCTTCATGATCATCATGTTCCTCTTGATCTTCATGATCTTCTACATCTTCAGTAGATTGTACTTCATCTTGAATTTCAGGCTCCTTTGGTTCTTGGGTTGCTGGCTTGAAAAGACCTACAAATTTGAAACAGTTATTAAAACTTCAATTAACTAGTCATTATTTTATAACGACCAAAATGGTAAATTGTTCCTTGAAAATAACAAATGTTCAAAACACAATAAAAATTCTCTTTCAAATAAAAAATGTGTTTCAAATAAATTTTATTTGATTCAAGTAAAAATGTATTTGATTCAAATAAAAATGTTATTCCTGCCAAATAAAATATCTATTTAAAACAAATAAATAATTTAATTGGTTCTGAGACAAATATACGGTTATTTGTTCCAAATAGATTATATTGAATTCAAAAAAATCTTTTCTCTGGGTGCACGGAATATTTTCATTCAAATTTCTCGTTTCATTGAACAATTTTTTTTCTAATTCTATATATAAAAGATAAGCTTGTGCTCTTTATTTTGTTATTTGACAAAAATTATTCAAGTTATTTTTTAAAATTTAACATCTTTATTAAGATGTTAAATATATCTTTAAGTAGTATTTTATTTACCATAACAGATAAATACGTTTCAAACGTCATCTACTTCTAAAGATTTAAAGATGTTAAATTCTAAAGATGTTAAATTTTTAAAAACTATAACTTGTATAATTTTTGTCAAATAAATTAAGAAACGTTAGGAAAGATTGAAAAAGAAACTTCCAAAATGTTTATTTAACACTTTGGGAGTTTCTTTTTCAATCCTCTAAGTTTTATCTAAAAATTCGTTTTTGTCTAGAAGAAATTTGAAAAATACGATTAAGCCTAGCGTGTCTCTTTTCCACGTGCCCTTAAGAAAATGAAACAAAAAATTTGAATGAAAATATTCTGTGGAATACCCCAAATATAACAAACAAAATAATTGGATATAAAATCTATATTAATTGTAATCAATTAATAAGTTAATTAACGAGTTGAATAGATCGTTTAACACTTGAATAAATTAAATTCTAAATTAATTAATAGAAATAATAGAAAATAATAATAGAAATAATAGAAAATAATAAATAATAGAAATAATAAAAAATAATAATAAAAATAAATAAATAAATAATAAAAATTATTTTCTATTGGTTAAATTGAATGAAATGTTAATTTATTTTAATTTTAATTATATTTAATTAGTTTTAGAAAATTACCTTTTTCTAGCATGAGGAAAGGTTTAACGTTTGCCCAAGCAGAATCGACGAATTCTTTCATTGTCAATTCCGGTTGATTATTTAAGAAATAAAGTGCTTCTTCTTCGGAGACAACACCATTTCTGTCTTTGTCAAAAGTGACTCTAGTTTGCAGTTCAATCACAGTCACAGTTCCACTTTCATCAGAGTCCAAAAGTTTGAAATAGTCTTCAGCCTCAATTAAATTCTCTTCACGGATTTCTTCAGTTTCAGACTTTTCTGGTTCTGGAGGCTTATATTTTTCTAAAGCTACTTTCTCATATTCCTCAGCTTCCCTTTTCAAATTGTCCTTTTCTTTCTTTGTGAGCTCTGCTTCTTCATGATCCACACGAAGCTTAGATAATTTTTGCTGAAGCTCATTCTTCATTTGTTTAGCTGATTACATAAAAATACTAATTACATCGGGCTTTTCAATGTCGAAAATGTAAAAAAAGATACGTTTGAAAAAAATACATTACAATAGATATTCATGTCATTTAATAATCACAACACTTAATTTGTAATTCAAAATTAGTGATTTACAATTCAGTATATTTAAAAAGGCCATCAGCGATTTAAATTTCAATGCAACTTTTTAAAATTAGTTACTTTTCCAGTTTTATATATAAATAAATATACAAAAAATAAATAAATAAAAATATATATAATATATATATTTTTATATTATAAATAAAAAAAAGATTGTATTTGAATAACTAATCTGATTCCATTGTAATTTCCAAAATTATACAAAACTACCATTAAAAAATGTATATAATTAAAAACCAATTGCAAAAGATTATATTTTTTTAAATTATACCTTTTGCTACCATTTCATTGCGGATTTCCAGTCCTTGACGTGCAACTTTCTGGGCCTCGTCAGCTTCACGTCTTGCTTCGCGCCCGAGTTCATGACAATTATTTACACACGTATTAGACTCGTATTCATCACTAGCATCACAGCAATCACAAACACCGTCATTTACCAATCCCGAGGAGATGACTTTCGATTTAAAACCCAAGTTTACACAGAAAAATGAGCCGTTTTGGCAGGCGGCCGTACCGGGTTCATCACTTCCATCAGCGCAGTCACAATAGTCATCATTAACTTTGAGAAAAGAAATTATTGAACTGCCATCGAGGCACTGAAAATCTCGATCCGGAGGATACAGAGGACTCTTTGACGGATGAATACCTCGGATTGTTCTCACTTTGGAGCCGGCTACGTGGCTCCAAGCGAAACACAAAGTAGTCACCGAAACTACCAAAACTAGCCAGCATGAGTACATTCTCAATACTGCAAACTTTCAATCACTTGTAATACTAACTCTAAGCTTTTCTTCACTAATTAAAGTCACTCATAAACCGGAAAAGAAACGACTCATAAAAGTTTTGAGGTTCAGTTTACTTGCACTCAAAATCACAAAATGATAATCAGATGACACGTGGCGCCACCAAAGGGCATATTTCTTATTACGGTCCTGACGTCAGCTGACGACCAGGGTTGGGAACGTAATACACCTCAGGTAATTTACTATAGTTGTTTACGTATATTACGTCCATTTATAGAACAAATAATGCATTTTTCTGTGGTGGGGGTAATGTACGTTTTCTTACTAAAACATAAATTACCTGTAATCTACGTCAAAAACCTAGAATGATACTTCATTTTTCAAATTCTGTGGTTTGGACAAGTTTGGCAGGCGTAAATGCAGCTTAAAGCAGGGTTGGGATGCGTCATTCTTGATTTTTGACGTAATTTACGTTCCCAACTCTGCTCTAAAGGGACTTCCCAATGCTGCTGAAATCAGAAAATTTTAAAATTTTAAAATCTCCACACCACAAAGATATTATATTATAATATTAATTAAATATTAAGATTGTTTAAAATTATAGTTTTTGTTTACAAAATGAAAATGTTACATATTTTTTTATAGGAAATTGCATATTTATTATTATACATATAAAATAAAAATCAATTTTTAAACTAATCTTATTAAACACACAAAATCGTTTTCTTTCTTAAATAGAAAGTAATCTGCAGTTAACCGTTAGTTTCAACTTACCTTTACTGTTAAATGCAAGACTAGAATTTGTTAGAATGGCAAATCAAGAAAAACTATACACTTTAATTTTTGTTAAGAATAAAGACACCCAAGAAATTCTTTTGGGTTTAAAAAAAGCAGGATTTAATAAAGGACTTTGGAATGGTTTTGGTGGCAAAGTAAAAAAAAAAGAATCAATAATTGAAGGAGCTCAGCGGTAATTATATTACTTTAATAATTTAAATAAGTAAATTCAAAATTAACTACAAAAATAAAGGTATTTTAAAAATAATTATTTCAAAAATGATTTCAAACATTATTTCAAAAATTATTTCAACATAATTACAATTTTTTAATTAACATAAAGAAATATGAAATAATTAATTTAAAATTAATTGTTGTTTTGTAAAGTTATAAAATAGTAAAAAAAAATTGTAAAATCGTTTTGTTATTTATTTTTGTACTTATGTATTATTATAATAATTTAAGAAAATCGATCATTTTTGCAGTAGATTTATTAAGATCAACATTGTTTCTTTTTTTCTGAATACCTGTTACAACCAACCAACAACAATATTTTTAAACGACTAGTTGCTTGAGGAAATGAGTACTGCGACTTAATTGTTAAATATTAAATTAAATAGGCAAGCGACAATAAGTAAAAAATACACCATACAAATAATGCCTCCTTTAAAAATATCACAATTTTTTACACATTCTGTGTAAAACTGTAAAACTATACAAAATTGTACTTAAAATTCAAAAGTGTAACAAATGAAACTGAGATATGTAATATAAAACTAAAAATCTCTCGGAAAAACAATTCCAGTAAAAATTCCTGTGCTCGAATTTAAAATTTAATTTGAAATTTACTAACATTTTTACTGTAGTTTTCTGTTTGAAAAACAAAATATTTTTTTATTTCAAATTTTTTGAATTTTCATAGAATCAACTTGTTGATATAAATGTACATGTATCAACTAGTTGATATAAAATAAAAACAAATCTTCCTTTTGAGGAAGCAAAAGTAAATGAATATTTAAATAAAATAAAAATAACAAATAAATCTAAATTGTAAAAATAAATAAATCAAAATTAAAATCAAAATTGAATATTGAGTTCACAGTTGTATTTTTAATTAAACTTAAAAAATAAAAGCTTGACTTTTTATTATTATTATTTTTCTTTGTTACCCTTTTGCGGTAAATTCAAAATATATAATATTAACGAAAAACCGAAAATTTAAATGAAAACCAAACATCGATAAAAATGATAATTAAAAATGAAAGAAGTTAAATTAAATTTGTAAGGATTATTTGAAAAATTAAATTATTCAATCAATTAATTGATCAATCCTCAAAGTCAGATATTTTATATACAACGATGTTTAATCGTAAAATTTCAAGATAATTCCAATTCTTCAGAATACCAAAATATCTTCAAAA
The DNA here is from genome assembly GCA_011057455.1 of Ganaspis sp. Gsp50. Classification (NCBI taxonomy): domain Eukaryota; kingdom Metazoa; phylum Arthropoda; class Insecta; order Hymenoptera; family Figitidae; genus Ganaspis; species Ganaspis sp. Gsp50. The sequence continues at coordinate 11,360 of WNHD01000584.1, forward strand.
ATTGATTACATTATATTACTTACATATTCCATTAATTATTTTGTACCAATAAAAAATATTTTCAAACTTTGATAGAGAGCTAAAAGAAGAATGTGGTTTAACTGGCAAATTGAGAAAAATTGGAGTACTTTACTGCAGTGGAAGAATAAAAGGGAAAACAGCAGTAATTCACGTTTTTGATACTTATTCTTACACTGGAAATTTAATCGATACCGAAGGTATTTTTTTTTTAAATCTGCATATAAACGCTTTATGGTATTTCATCTAAAAACAGTATAATCCTATAAGAATATCACAATATCGGTATAATTTTGTCCGGACGCAAGTGATGTCTTAATTCTAACACTGAAAATTAAAATTAAACAACGAGAAAAACTGCCAATTATTCCTACATAATTATTGTTCACATACTATTAATTAAAAAAAATTTCTTCGTTGACAATTCTTATTTTTCTAGACAAAATTTGTGCTACATATTATTTTATGCCTTTTTGCAACTTTTTTTCAGAAATGAAACCAAAGTGGTTTAAAATAAAGGACATTCCTTACAAAGAAATGAACGAAGATGTTCCTTTGTGGTTTAATCTAATGTTAGAAGAAAAATTGTTCAAAGGCAATTTTCTTTATGAAAATGAGAAACTTAAAACCTACAAAGTAGAAGAATTAACTCAACTTGAAGAAAACTGATAAAAGCATTGTTATTATTCCAAGCAAAAAGAAATAAAAAAATATTTATAAGAAAAACAATAGAAAAAATAACAATAGAAAAAATAATAATAGAAGAAATAATAGACAAAATAATGGAAAAAATAATGTAGAAAATAATAGACAAAATAATGGAAAAATAATGGAAAAAATAATGGAAAAAATAATGTAGAAAATAATAGACAAAATAATGAAAAAAATAATAGAAACAAATAATGGAAACATGAGCTATTCAAAGCGAGAGATTTGACGTCGAGAACTGTTTGTATGTAATTATTTAATTTAATAATTTATTTTATTTTTAAATTTGTTTGAAGGACGTTTCTGATTTTAGAATAGTATAACAATGTTAAAGTGATTAGACACTGTTAGATTATATGTTATATTGTGATTTTAATAAATAGTGCTTTAAAATCCTAACTTTATTTAAATTTCTATCCTTAATTATTAATTTTATCAATAATTATTAATATTCTAATATTTCTTACATTTTCAATCAAAAATACTAATAATTATTAGCATATAAATAATTGTTAAAGCTAAAACCATTAGCACTTTCATAACAATAATTGATATGTTAATAGTATTAATAATTTAATATTAATTATTAATATTTAATATTAATAACTATTAACATTCTCGTTAAAGTCAACAATTTATATTTTATATTAATACCTAAGATTGAATTATTCAAAAGAAACTATATTATTAAGTATACTATTCGAGATACAATTATTAAAAATTGTAGCAAAAACTTTCAATTTGCAAAAAGAAGCTGCTATGATGTCCATAAGTACATACTAAATTATGTTAATACAAAAAGTTTACATAAATACTGAAACTGCATTTTTACTTCTATATTAAAAATATTACTGGTGTTAATTATTATTTCTTTGGAAACACAACTTTTCAAATCGCATTTGTTCAATTTGCTCAGACTTTTTTCTATTATTTTGCAAAATTTTATTTTATTTTTATTTTGCAAAATTAGCGGGCATAAGTAAAATATTATAATACTAAAACCTTGTACAAGTTATAAAAGTAGTTTCCTAAAACTTCAATTGAGGTAAAAAAAAATTAAAATTATATCCTATTCTACTAACACCTTCAAAATAAATACAACTTTTTAAACAAAAGTTTAGAAAGTGACTAAAACTACAAAACAATAAATAATAATATAATAATTATTAATAATAATTAATAAACGAAAATAATAATAATCATAAAAAAATTATGCTCGTGCTTGATAAATACTTTTCTAACAAAAAAATTAAAATAAAACTTTCTTCTAAATATATGAGATAAACTTGAAAAATAAAAAAAAACAAGATTGATTACAATTTTTTCTGGCTATTTTACAGATTCCTTAATCAGTCAGTAAAAATCGTGAGCCAAAAATTTCCATTTTTCTTAGATTGTAGGTTTTTATTCTAAAATTGAATTAGAAGGAATTAAATAAATTAGAAGAATTAAAATCCAAAGGCAAATAAACTAAAAACTTGGTAATGAGAGTACCAAATTAAGTGGGGAACCAGAATAACAAATATAAAAAAAAAATATAAAAAAAATAATCATAATACCACATAAACATAAAGAACCAGAATGACAAATGAAAAATGTGGAATCAGAATACCAAATAACAAATAAGACACCAGAAAACCAAATAAGACACCAGAAAATCAAATAAGACACCAGAAAATCAAATAAGACATCAGAAAATCAAATAAAAAAACAGAAAATCAAATAAAAAAACAGAAAACCAATTAAAATACCAGAAAAAAGAATAAAAACTAGAAAAATAAATAAATAAAAACCAGAAAGCTAAACAAATTATATAAACTAATAACAAGGATTCTAAAAGAAAAATTGAAAATCAGAGTATACAAAAATTGTCTTTTCAGATTTTAATCCTTCATTTGAAACTTATTGTGATTGTTAAAAATACATTATTAAACACAAAACAAAGCAGAAAGCCAAAAATGAGAAATTAGAAAAAAGAAATAGACCAAACAATTATTACAAAATTAAAAATTCTCCAAAGGAAAACTAAGAATTAAAAAGATATAAGAAAAAAGAATTAAGAAGAAGCAATAATAGTCTTTTAATAATAAACGCTTTAATAAAACGTTCCTAACAAACGTTTTAATAAAAAACGCCACTTTTCAATTTCTCGAAACAAAAATGTTAAAGTTTAATTCTTTTAAATTTTCGTTTCAAACTTTAATTGATAACTGCTCCTATTCTTTGATTTATCAAATAGTTAAACAAATAGTTAATTAAAGATAAAAAATTAATTAAAATAGAACGCCATAAAATAAAAGAATGAAAAACTAATGTGACGCGTTCCAATGAAAGGGACCTTAGATTCAAGCAATTATAGGTTATGTTTGATGACAGTTTTAACGCGATTAAAGCTTCTTTCTTAATTATTTGCAATCAAAGAGTTTTTCTAGATAATATATATACAAAATATTCCTAAAAAACTCCTCTTCAGGGCTTTAAAGCTTTCAAAGCCTTCATCCTTTCATTAGAAAGGAAGCTTTAATCAACCCCACGGCACTCGCTCTATTTTCCAGGCTTTAATCGACTAAAAACTATCATAACCTATAATCGTTTGCTTCCAAGGTCCCTTTCTTCAGAGTACGTCACAAATTTAGTTTAACTAGTAAAAAATTGAAATGAACTAATAAAATAAAATACACCCGTATCAAATGAAGGATTAAAAACTAATTGAAAATAATGAACGACGCTGAAGTTTGCTAAGTTTTTCTTTCGCTTACGAAAAAAAGAAAGAAAAAAAGAAAGAAAAAAAGAAAAAAAGAAAGAAAGAAAGAAAGAAAAAAAGAAACAAAAAAGGAACAAAAAAAGAAATAAAAAAAGAAACAAACAAAGAAACAAGAAAAGAAACAAAAAAGGAACAAAAAAACAAACAAAAAAACAAACAAACAAACAAACAAAAAAACAAACAAATTTCCACCATTTTTAAATTTCTTGAGTATTTATTTACAAAATCTAAAGATTACTTTTTGCCTTATTTTTTCAAAAAGTTTGAAATAAATACGAGAATAATGAGTAAATAAAAAAAAAATGTTTACTGAAACAAAACTAAGAAACTAAAATGAGTAAAAAAAATAAATGTTTACTGAAACGAAACTAAAAACTAAAATGAGTAAATAAAAAAGAAATTTTTACTAAAACAAAACTAAAATGAGTAAAAAAAATGTTTACTGTAACGAAACTAAAATGATTAAAAAAAGAAATGTTTACTGAAACGAAACTAAAAAACTAAAATGAGTAAAAAAAAAGAAATGTTTACTGAAACGAAACTAAAAAACTAAAATGAGTAAAAAAAGAAGAAATGTTTACTGAAACGAAACTAAAAAACTAAAATGAGTAAAAAAAAAGAAATGTTCACAGAAACAAAACTAAAATAAGTAAATAAAAAGAAAACCTTGCAAACTTGAGCATCATAATAATGAAGAATGAAATAATTACAAGGCAAGAATTAAGCGGCAGACCAGTGTTCCGATCTCCAGAGAAGAGTATACATATTGTGTCTCAAATCCTCAGCTTCTAGACTATCAATAGGAGAGTCAGTATACCTCGAGATCAGACTCCTATATCCTTGGCCAACAGTTGCCAAAATCATTCTCTTCTTATTCGTAGACTTAAAGGAAACAATCTGACACACTTCACCCTCAAACGGTCTAAAAACAGTGATTGGCCTGAGCGAATTGCACTCAGCAACAGCAATACATCCCCAGGCAGTTCCAATATAAAGCTGATTCAAGCAGCTTTCAAAAGCAGTCACCTGACACTTCTCAGCCGTCAAATTCTCTTCAATCGAGATAGACTTTAAACTTTCAGAGCAAGGCACCAGTTTCGACATATCAAGCTTATTCACAATCTGCTTACATTCCACGTCCCACTGATACACAACACACCCCGGATAAGTGTAGGACAACACCGAGTTTTCCGCGCTCAACAAATAAGTCGCAAACAAATTCTTATCACCCGCTTCCACGTGAAACATCTCCACAGTGTCTATCAAACTCCCGTCTTTCAAAACATAAACACTCACCTTTCCGAAACTCTGTCCCACCCACAATTCCACAATTCTGCGTTTTTTGTACACAACCGCCAAAGAATACGTTTTAACATTATTCTTCGACTCGCCAACAACTTCAGCCTTCTTCATTTGCGTGAAGGAATTGGACACCAAAAATATCTTCCCACTATAAAGAGCCACTGCGAACTGCTTCAGATGCTCCAGATGAATCAGTCCCACGATCTTGGAATCCTTGTTGTGATCCGACTCCAAATGGTAGCTGCCAACGCAGCCAAAATTCGAACCCAGATAGACGTGCACCTGTCCCGAATTATCGCCAATCCAGATGTAACCATCCACTTCGCACATTGCAAACGGAATCACCGGAGTGTCTATCCTGACATGCTGCAGCCAACCTTTCTGCGTGCCCAGTAAAACATCAATTTCCCCGTCATTATGACCCAACCAGATTTCATCACCCACAATATTCTCCTCGATAGGTCTGCTCGAAATCGTAATCGCCGTCACTTTTGTCCTCTCCGTCAAAAGCGTCACATCAATCAGATGAACAAACTCCGGGGCAGAAGCAATCGACACGATCTGACTCGCCGTCGGTCGATCTTTCGGATTCTGCGACCAGCAGATCACCATCAAGTCCAGAGCATAACACGGATGATGCAGATCCCTATACGCCAAGGGTGGTCTTCCTCCTTCCAAAATACACTCCTTGACCGCCTCATGACCCTCGAACGGCTGCCTCAAGGTAATCAATTCATAAATAAACATGCCAAACGAAAAAGAATCAACCTTCTCCGTATATTCCTCTTCACCATTATACTTAATTATCTCCGGTGCCATGAATCCTTCCGTTCCTCCGAAGCCCTTCGCCCCCGAGGGCAACGTCTGTCTCGAAATCCCGTAATCCGCGACTTTCACGTGGACCGGATGATCAGGATGGTCCTGAAAGGGCAATGGAATCTGCCAAACGAGGACGTTTTCCGACTTGAGGTCCCTGTAGATCACGTGTTGCTGATGAAGATACTCGACAGCTTTGGCCACCTGCAGGATAATTGCCTGCAGAGTATAAGGATCGAGTTTCGCTCCGCTTCTTCTGTAATTCTTCAACACATTGTCGAGCGCTCCTTCGGGTGCCAGATCAAGAACGAGAGCCAAAGGGCTGATGACAATTCCCACAAGAGGAACGATATTCGCGTGTCTCAGAGTCAGGAGGATGTTCAATTCCTGTCGGGCGGTGCAGTAGGCTTTACAAGCGTACTGCAGAGGATCCCTGTCCCACTTGCTCTGCGCAGCTTTATACGCAAGGACAGCTGATTGTTTTGAGTTGGGTCCAGGTGGGACGGGCTGCAGCATCTTCATGGCCACATCAGCTCTGACGTTGGTCCCTGGCAGACGACAGGTGCCTCTAAAGACGAATCCAAATGCTCCGCGCCCCAGCATCTTTCCTCTCTTGATATCTTCGGATTTTATCAAGTGTTTGGCTCCAAGGTCCATAAAAATGATGTCCGGAGCGACGTGTGATAACGGGATGTCGGAATGTCTCGGGCAACTAATAGTTTTATTGCTGTAGGCGGACAAAATACATTCTTCGACCATCCACGAGTAAACGAGGGTGCCTTCGGAAGGGAATGATTGTTTTACATCAGGATTCCCTTCCAAAGAGGGCATTCTACTCGAAGTTGATCCATCGTCTTGACCAACACCACTGTCTCCGTCGGATTTATAACTATCTTGACTCTGCCTCTCTCTGTTTTGATAATTATGGATTTCTTCGCTCTCTTGGTCAGCACCCTCGCTGTCGCTTTCTCCACTATTCATCAGACATCGCGGACAGGGAATTAATCTAGTGACCAACAATTTTCCCTCCGAGGTGTGAACGAACCTGGTTCCGAGCGTGGGATACCAATCTTCGAGAAGAATGTCAATATGATCGACAATCAGGGCCAAAAGCTGTGGCATACTTTCTGGCTGAGGATCGACGACAATTGCCTGATACCCAATGGGTTCTTCCTCCGACGAAACGATTGGCTGCTTCACAACGAGCGTATCCACCGGAAACCAAATTTCCAGGATGGCACTGTTCTTCAAATCGACAGTGCACCAAATCCCGTCTTGCTTGAGTTTAAACTTGTATTGTCTGTAATCATAGGGCGAGTTTTTTAAACTATAGTTGACCTCCTTGAGTCGTAGGAGAGTGACTCCGGAGTAACAAAGTTCGATCCCGGTCTGCCAGAGTATCCACTCGGCGTGTGTATCCAAAATCGATGCAAAGATCTTCTCATCAACCGCGTCTTTAAATGGAGTTAAGAAAGACATGACAACATCCACAATCGCATCATCCGCCAAAATTCTCGTTATCAACCTAGACCAAAATCCACTGGGGAAGTACGACATCAAAAGGAGCCTTGTTATCGAACAATCCGACTGAGGCCTTGATGTTAAATACGAACACGAATTCGCCTTTTCCGTAGACGGAAACGGAAACAAAGGAGAAATTATCTTCTTCGACCTAGTGTGCCATCCCCGTGTCTTCACCGGGATTTTGATAATTTGATTGTTCCGTAGAATATCCTCTTCCGCAGGCAAGAGAGACGGGATCAACAAGGTTCGGTAATCCCAGGTTAAAGCGACTTCGAATTTATTCAAGAGACTAACAATGTAGCCTTGTGTGTCAACTGAAGATATAGTCGACGATTTAAAAACGTGTTGTATATCGTCGAGTTTCATGATTCCGGAGCGAGCGAAAGGGTTGATTTCCCTGATCGTGACAACGTGCGCGAGCATATCACAGAGCCACTGCGGATCCAGGAAGTACAAATCCTTGAGTGTAGCATCATCATAATGAAGAATGATTCCATTCTCGTGTAGGAACAAAGTCGCCTGATGAAGTTCCGCAGGATCTCGGAACGATCTGCGCATTTTCATGAGTTCGCTTTGAACCGCCGCGTAATATTGATCAGCCCTGAGAACCGGATCAGCACCAGAGAGTCTTCTATCATGAGCGAGCTGCACGACAACTTCCTCGAGAGCAAGATAACTCGCAGGCACTCGCTGCTCGAGAAGCAGTTCTTTGCTTCCTGGTGATCTGAGACTGAAAACAACATCGTAGATTAAATTACACAGCATCTTGATATTGTGTCTGGTCTTACAACTAACTTCTATCGTCTCCATAACCCTGGGAAGTCCACATTTCTCCGCATCCACGACATTGATGAACTTGTCCCTAATATGCTGCTGCAGCACTTCACTCTGCTCGTTCGAAACATCGTAATGGGTCCCTACAATGATCACCGGCGAATTTGGAGCTCTGCTCTGGATATTCACCAACCACTGGAAGATCTCCGCAACGCCTTTGAAACCATCGGTAATCTTCCACACAACCAGGTAGAGACTCCGTTTAGAAAGAAAGTACTGATGAGTCGCGTAGTACTCCTTCTGACCACCAAAATCCCAGGTCCTAAAATAAACAGCACCATGAGATGATTGACCCCGTACTTTCTTCTCGTACATCCAATCTCCAATATCGACCCCCACTGTTGATATAATCGTGCCCCGAGCAGTTTTCGCGTTTATATTCTTGTTGCCCATTCGTTTCGCCCAGTGATCGGCTGATTTCTTTTTATTCGGCACTTCTCCTTCTTGTCTCAATTGCTCCAACAAACTGGTTTTCCCAATGCCTTGAATCCCAACAATCATGAGTTTCATTCTCGCGTAAGGTTTCGCATCTTCCAGGACTGATTTCAAGTACCCGATGACATCCATTGTTTTGTATTTCTTCGACTCTATCATTGTCTTGAGAGGCTCTTGTAATCTACATCCTTGGGTGTTCAAGTTCCAGAGTCTTGACAGGAGACCCATCTGGGGCGGTAATTCTAAAATATCTGCATTACCGCTCACGTTTAGGACCGAGAGGTTACCGAGTTCGTAAATACTGTGCGGGATTTCTTTCAAATTATTGTTACTAACGTCGAGCATGCTCACATTCGGAAAAAGGAGATACAATTTTGAGTTTGGATAACTCTTCTCACGGGTTGTGCTCTTGTCTCTCGATTCCCTCATCGCACTCTTGTCTCTCGCGTCTCTCTTGTCCCTTGAATTCTTGTCTCTCGAATTCTTGAGTTCTTTCCTCTCCCTCATTTCTTTGGAACTCTTTTCCCTCTTTTCGCCGTTTTCTTCTTCGTTGCTAGAGAGCTCTCCATCATCGACAGAGGTCAATTGAATACGGGTGAGTAGATTATTAGCCAAGACCAGAGTTCGGAGATTTTCGAGTCGTAGATGACGTCTGTGGGTGCAGACACACATGAGGACGACATCACGCAAAGAAGTTGCAGTCTGTCGATTGGTGGGAACAATGGGAGATTGAATATTCGTAGCGGGACAATAACAAGCCGTTGTCGCCTGCTCCATCGAATCAGCGTCCGCGTCAACTTGCGGCAGACTCGGCCAGCAGGAAATTTGATTATTCGACAAATCGAGTTGCTTCAAACTCGCAGGATACGAGGTGATGTGACTCATGGATCTGAGAGAATTATAAGCCATGTTGAGTCTCAATAAACTCACAGCCAAGCACGGCAGAGCAACAGGAATGCTATTGAACAAATTGTGCGCTAAATTTAACGACGAGAGAACAGATCTAGCCCCGGGTTCCGTGTCGTCGGTAATCTTTTCCGAAACTTGCACCGACTTGGTCCAAACGTGAGGACGTTCCATCTCGATAACCCTGGCATTAGCAACTTTTGAGAAAGAATCCATAGAGTCGGAAGAATTCTCCCTGGAGAAGTCGATCAGGTTTCGGAAACTGGAACTTCCGATTGAATCTTCTCTTTCGAATTTCTTGTCGATGTTTTGAAATACCTCGCTGGGGAGATCTCTCAAAAGATTGAAGGACGCGTTTAGTTCTTTTAACTTGGGTGCTCTCCAGAGATTATTCGGAAGGCATTGCAGCTTATTGTTGGAAACGTCGAGAATCTCGAGGCTGGGGAAGTTCATGAGAAACTCGGGCAGTTGTTCTAGACGGTTGTCCTGCAAATAGAGTTCTTCTAAAACCGGGCAGAGTTTATCTTTCGGATTTTTGGATTCTGCGGTGAGAGTGTCGATCTTATTGCGAGCCATGTTGAGGTATTTTAAACTCTGAAGGTGGAATATCATGGAAGGGACGGAAGTGATAGAATTGTGGGAGATGTCAACTCTCGTAATGGCATAAAGCACCAGATCGTTGTTTTTAGCACTCAGCTTTTTATTGACATGTAAAACAGCATCGACGAACCATTGGGATCTAATTTGCGACAAGCGACACTGCTGATTGTGCCAATTAATCATAGTAGGAACGTTTGGAAAGAGAGTGGAATAAGTGACATTACCGAAAGTAGAGAGCGCAGAAAAGTGCGACGATTGAGTACTATCAGTCATCGCTTTCTTGTTAATTTTATACTCCGAGTCGGGATGAGCCTTAATCGAAAGCAACTTCGCAGTGAGAATTTCGTCCCGATTTTGAGCAGCAATTTTCAGAGCTTTGCACTCGTTGTCCACTGCCCCGTATTTCAATAAAAGATCCACGATCTTAACATCTCGATTTTCGCAAGCTATGGCCAAAACTGTGGAAAAACTCGACTCGGGATCTAATTGGTCGGAAAGAATTTTCACAGGTAAATTGGGATTAGCACCAGCGACGAGTAAAGCTGACACGACATCCATGTGTTTGCCTTTAACTGAAACGTGTAGCGCCGTTTCTGTACTACTATTACAATACAAATCAAAATTCAAAGGACATATTGTGTTTTCGTCCTTCTTTTCAGCAGACTTACTTCTAAAATTTAAACTCGACATAAGTCTCTGAATACCACTTGATATTCGCCTTTTCGACATTGGAACCGGAGTGGCAGCCGCTTCCTCTTCTTTGATCTTTCGCGCTTTTACTTTATAATTAAGCAGAATCTCTACAATCTTAAAATTACCTAGCATACTAGAAATATAAAGAATATTTTGACCCGTAACGTCCTGCGTATTAATATCAAAAGCCATCTCGTACTCGAATTCCCCAGAAGGGTCTTTAAACCTCTGCAACAAATTTTGGGGATATTCGAATTTGAGCAGAAGATCAACGACGGCGTGATGATAATTTATCACAGCTGCATGAATAGGTAGCCATTTCTCGACAGTCAGCGATTGGACTTGTTTGGGGAACTGGCGAAGGAGCAATTCGACTATTTCTAATTTTCCATTGTAGCACGCTATGTACAGAGGGCAGTACTTTGTAACCGGATGAATTCTGCAATCAGCACCGTGTTCTAGAAGCAGACGAACGATTTCTTTGTGGCCGGTTTCGCTGGCTATGAAAAGCAAGGTGTTTGTCCCGTTCGGTGCCATGTTGACGACGATTTCTAAATCGCTGCTTAAATTTTGAATGATGTTTTTAGCCGATGCTACATCTCCTTGCATGCAAGATGCTCTTAATGATGCGTGAGAAGCTAACCTTTCTAGTTCGTATTTCTCCTCGGCTTCTTTCAACAAAGCGGAGCATTGGAGATGTTCGTTTTTCTCGGAAACGTCGAGAGGAGAATATCCACTTTTGTCGCAAACCCCTAGGTCTACTTTGAACTCGAGGAGCTTCTCGACATTGGAAGTGTGTCCGTGTTCGGCGCTAATGTGTAGTGGAGTACGATACTGACCTCGAGGACCACAGGCTGTGTTTGGATTGGCACCTGCAGACAAAAGAACTCCTAGACATCGTGAATTTTCCGTTATAGCTGCAGCATGCAGGGCAGTTCGACCCCAGGAATCTTGGCTGTTTATATACTGAGCATGTTCTCCTCCTAAAAGATCCTCCAGGAGCTCCGCGTTGTCCCAAAGAGCAGCCTGGTGCAACAAACGTCCAGGAAAATCCTCGTCCACAGGAGTGTAGTCCTCCATTGTCGAATCTGAAAAATTTAATAATTTAGTGATTCGTTCTATAATCATTTAATAATTTAAATTATTATGAATATATTATAATATTTAAATTACTATGAATTATTTAATAATAATAATATATAATCATTTAATAATTTAAATTATTATGAATATATTATATTATTTAGATTATTATGAATATATTATAATATTTAGATTATTATGAATATATTATAATATTTGAATTATTGTGAATTATTAATGAAATAGATAATAAATATTTAAGTTAACTAAACCTCATCTATTTTTATGTTAAATAACAAAAAACTTGAATAGAAATAATAAAACAAACAATGAGGAGGCAAAATCAAAGTATCACAGGAAATATGAATAACAAATAAATATAATAACAATGAATTTTTTTTAAATTGTATTAGAATTGAGATAAGACTATTATAAGATTATAAGAATCAGAATTATTTTTAATAAGAAATTTTTTTGTTGACTATAAAAAAACAAATCTTTATGATAGAAGAACAGATTTATTACATTTGTTATTGCAGTTTATTGTCTAATCTCGTGAGGATCAAAACACAACTCCATTTAAAAGATGCATTTAATGAAATGTTATCACGCAACATGAAAGTATAAAATAACAAACATGGAGCATTGTACAAGTTTTCTTTCATTTTATGATCTTATAAGAACAAAAATTGTTTAAATTTGTAAATGTTTTCATATTTTCATTTAAAGAACTGCAAACCTTCTTTTTCTTTTTTATACCTTTTTTTTATTATTAATCAATGCTTTATAGAAAGCTATTTTTGTATAAACACCCAGAACATAGTCTATTACAATAAAATAAAAATGTCAAGTTACTTACACAGTATATTATATATATATATATTTTTTTAAAATTAAGTTGTAACATTACTTTATCACACAAATAATTTTGTAAATAAATCCAACATTTAACGAAAGCTTTTAAATTTATAACGTACTGAAAAACAAAATAATAAATAAGACCGTGAAAATGTTTTGAAAAAATAAAAGAAACAATAAAACAAAATAATAGAAATAAAAAAATAGAAATAGAAAAATAGAAATAAAAAAATAAAAATATGTAAATAATAAAATGTAAAACATATATAGAGTAGATATCGTATTTTAATTTGTAAGTTTTTGCTAATGTAAAGAAAGAAAATTGTAAAGGTCCTTGAGAAGGTAATACAATGAAATATAACTATCATTATTATAATAAATATAATATCAAAATATATTATTATAAAATGTAAAATAAATGTAAGAAATAAAATAATGAAAACAAAATATTTATTTTGCAACATCGGTATTCAAGCTAAGAAAATATAAACAAACAAACTCTACTGACTTTAGAAGACGTCTTTTAAAGTTTTTTCTAAAGTCTTCTAAATTTTTCGTTCAATAATAAAGAAAACAATGAATATCAATCCTACCTGATTCTTAATGAATTGTATCTTAGTCAGCTTGACATTTAGAATATCGAATGAGTTTTCATTTTAATTGACAATTTCAAACGTCAGGATTCTAGTACTCGCTTGATATAAGACTGGATTTATTGTATAGAGCAACAGTAATTTAAAAATCATCGTAAAGTTGTTTTCTTGCGGTTTATTTTCAAGCAACAACACAGAAATTTCATTTTAACGTCAAAACCACAACTTGTAATTTTAATACGTTAGTCCAGTTATCCATGATGATTGTCACCTTTCAATCTTTCATGGTCACTAGCATTACCACAATTATACAATTTAATCATAAGGATACACTTGAAATATAGAGATCACAAAAAATAAAAAGCAAAAGAGGTTAGTTAGGATACCACAGAAGTCGCCATTTTTTTCGTTCGGAGCAGAAGACGTGTAAATACGAATTTATTGTTTAATTTAATTGTAACTGAATTATTTTATATAAAAATTGTACATTACGTACTATATTTTAATTCTCTTTTAATTATCAAAACAAAATACATTGTTTTTAAAGTTTCTAATCATATCAAGAAACGTGAATTTAATTTAATTTGAATTCTGTTTCTGCTTTCTTTTCGATAACAATAACATGACCGTAAAAGTGAAATGGTTCATAAAAAACTATTAATAAAAAATCAAATTTACGTTTAACTGAAAAACAAACATTTAAATAACAATTGGAAATATATGAACTAAATGAACTTATCCAATTTAAAAGTCCCGCCGAAAAGCGCCTCTAGCGGGAAAAAATGTAACCATGACATTTTCCAGAAATTTAAAAATAAAAAAAATGCATATTCGGAATTTTTTAATAAATCAATTTTCAATATAAAAACAGTTGAATCATTTTACTAATTCAAACACAATTATGTATTATTGTTATGCATGTAATTTCTACATATTTAATAAAAATTGAAGGCGCATTCTTGTCGCGCATTTGCAAAGTTCCTTTCGCGTCTCATTCTTTCATTATTTGATTTTATTGAATTTTCAACACTTGAAAATCCTTGAAACGATAGAAAGCAGAAAAAGTCACTTGATACGTTTGTCTACAATACTTTACAGGTAATTCTGTTTTCAAATACATCTGTAAATTCATTAATTAGTAACCAAGACTCACACATGGTTTTGTTAGAAATGTCACGTGTAGGGCTTGTTTTAGTTCGCAGTAACTTGTGTAATATAAGAAATGAATTTTACGTTTAGAAATTTTTCTGTAAGGCATAAAAGTTCTAATGTATTAAGTGAATTTCTTTATAATGACAAAAGAAACTTTGACTTTCGTGTAACTCGTGCCTCGAAGGAGGGAAATACTTGTCAAAACAATTCCCTAACCTCAAATCAGACAGACAAGAAAAATGTCAAAAAAAGAAATTTATCACAGACAGAGTTTAAAGTTATGAATAAAAATAAAAAATTAACACCTGACGATCCTCCTCCTGTATTACAATATATTAAAAGGGTTAAAAAGAAATACCAAGGATACATTTCGAAAGATCGCTTAACCTCTAACAATACGTCAGTTGAAGATTATATTTACAGAAAGCGATATAAAATTGGAGACGAAGCAATAAATTATACAGTGCTTAAACGTCGATTTTCTACATTTACAAACAATTTTTACATAAATCCGACCATTTTCAAAGAAAATGAAAATTCAAAAAATACGGGTAGTGCTTCAATCAAAGTCGTTAAACAAAAGCATAATTCAACAGAATCAGAGCAAAATATTCCTAAATTTCACAATCACAAAAGTGCACATTATAAAATAATTAAAAATAAAAAAACTGCATCCAATTTGAAAATAAGGACTCCAAAAGACGAGACGTTAAAAACAGAACTGTCAAATGTTGAAGCAGAAATTAAACAAAATCAAAGCAATAAAAATGAAAGCATTGAAAATCAAGGAATTGAAAATCAATGCAATGAAAATCAATGCATTGAAAATAAAAACAAAGAAAATAAAAACGAAAAAAACGAGGACAATGAAAATAATAATGATAATTTAAGAAATGATGATCACCGAGAAAATGAAATCAATTTGCAAATGCTTCCTCCACAATTATACAAACAGGTTTTTCCGGAAGAAAATTCGGATTTTAATTTACTATCAGAGAAACTAGATTCAATAAAACAAGAGTTAAAATCTTTTGGTTTAGATGTAAACAATCAGACTCATTTACCAAACGTGAATATAGAGTTGCCATCTTTAGAAGGAAAAAACATTGAAGAACATTTTTATAATATCGCAAATTCACAGTCAAAACCCTACTTGAAAGTGGTAAATGATCTCATTCGGAAAATTCCACCAGTTCCAGAAAAATGGATTTTTCAAGAAGGATGGACAAAGTGAGTTACATTTTTTATTAATTATTCTTTCTTTCAAATTTTACCAAAAAATTGTAAGTTTTATATGTTTATAAAACTGTAATTTTTTACTATATAAATTTATAAATACAATTATTTTCATATTACAAATCAAAAAATTTAAATAGTTAAAGCTTTAAAACATAATATTGAAAATATTAAATTGATTAATTTAAATAATCAAGTATTTATACTATTTATACTAATTAATTTATACTATTTATACTACTTTATCACTATTTCTTCCTATTATATAAATTTATGATAAGCAGCATAACTATATAAATATTTATATTTAATTTTTTAAAAACTAAAGGGTAGATTTTAAACAATTATTTGTTCATTTTAAACTCTTGAGGAAGCAAAGAGTGTATTAATTTTTCATTTTAAATGCAATTAAAATAATTATAACATTAAAACAAAACTTCCTCTATGAGCAAAACAATAATTATAAGATTATTATAAACAAAGGGTTTAAACAAAGCCTTTTATTTATCAAAGGGTTCATTTTAAAAAAATGTGTTCTTTGTTTTAAATGCAATTAAAATCATTATATCATTGTTATAAGAATTTGTTATAATAATAACATTGTTATTATAAAACATTCATTATTATTAATAATTAAAATTAAAATGTTAAAATATTAACAATTATTTATTATCATTTATAAAAATTATTATAAAACCTTGAAAATTCAAAAAAAAACTGCATAAGTAGGTAAATATTTAACAGATATTTTTATAATTAAACATGACTTTTGTACTACTAAGTTCTTTTTTGTTTACTAAAAATAGAAAAGCAAATTCTTTTGTAAATTTTGAAAATATCTTTAAGCAACTTTTATTTTGCTTTACCTTTTCACAAAAATTCTTAGATAACCTAATGCTCCCAAAAATTTCCAATCAATCCAAAAAATTGAAATATTTCAATTTTTTATATTCGTATTTACACCATTGTAACTACCCATGCATTTGTAATAATTTTTTTTATAGTTTTACCAATTATAGTTGAAGGATTTGGAAATTACATAATTAAAAAATTTGCTTTTTAGTTTTTCATTAACGAAAAAAACTTTGCAAATTTCATTACCATAATTAAACAAATCATAAAAATATTTGTTAATTAACGAAAAAACTTTGCAAACTTCAGTACCATAATTAAACAAATAAAAATATTTATTAATTGTTAATTTATATAGAAAATGTAAATAATGTTAACTGGGTTTTCAAATTTGTATCAAGTTATTTAAACGAAAAGAGATAACTGTAAGAATATTATAATTGTAGTAATAAAATGTAAAAATATTAATTAAAAGAAACGATTAATTAAAAAAGATCACTATCACAGAATATTATAATTTTAGTAATAAATAATTATAACTTTAATAATAAATAATAATAATTTTAGTAATAAATAATAATAATTTTAGTAATAAATAATAATAATTTTAGTAATAAATAATAATAATTTTAGTAA
>WNHD01000585.1:0-28358 GCA_011057455.1 Ganaspis sp. Gsp50
AATATAACTGTTTTTCAGTCAAATTTTCATTAATTGATTCAGTAGCTCACTTCTAGCTATTTCATCAGTGAAATTTCACTGATTCAAATTTAGAGAGTTAATTTGTTAAATAATTTTAAAGTTTTTAAAATACTTCAGACTTTATAAAAATGTACTTTAAAATATTGAAAAATACTGAAAAATACTTTAAAATATTGAAATCCACTTCAAAATATTTTCAACTGTTTTAAAATTAAAAAATATTAAAAATATCATGGAAATTTGTTTATTTCTTTTATGAAAATTTCAGGTAATTTTATGAAGAAGCTTTTGTAGAAACCCTGCTTTCTGCCGTGCAAAGTTGAAACACCATAGCTTGATTGTTTACTTAGGTTATGTTACACGTTTTGTTTCGTCTATTATAATAAAATAGAGATCGAAATTGTGAAAAATTTAATCCACGGGAGAGCATAAAGTACGCTCGCAAGATAACAGTATCTCCACTCTTTGTGCCGCAGTAGTTCGGAACTACTTTGGATCGCCAAGCCGATGTAATCGTCAGTCTATAACAGGCTTGGGCGATACAACGCTCTGAGTGTACTCCCGAGCGGAGACAAAGTTCCCCTTCTACTTTCCCCCCTCTTTCCGCACTCAGAGACGATTGACGCGTGAAGCGGTAAGTGAAGTAAGTAGGGAAAAAATACCAGCGCATGGAAGGGGAAACTAGCCTTCGTTCGTGAGTGCACTGAGAGCACGTTTTGCCGAGCCTGGTTTATAATAACGAAAAGAATTGTCCAAAATTCTTTTTAGAATCCACACAAGAAAGGATAATTGAAAAAAATGATAACACGACAATTGAAAATATTTTAACTGATTCTCAATTCTAAAAAATTCAGAAAGCAAACAATATCTTTAGTGCTTTTCACCATCTGGATTTTAACAAATATGATAATGTTGGTTCGACTGAAAATATTAAAAATGGACGTAAATACCAGTTTGTAAAGCTTGAAAGATCAGTAGCTATTAAGTTTCAAGGGTACAATTTTTCCCTAATTGAGCAAAATTGAAACTGAAAGATAATAACTGGATTTTTGACAAATGACAGGAGTAATAACAGAGAAGCCTTTTTCACATTTGAAAAAGCAGTGTTTCTGTTTACAGCTACTCATTATCGACTTCTTCGACTGCTGCAAGTCAGCAGTAGGTCCGATAATCCTAAAAGTTTTTAACAACAATGTTAAAAAACATTTCCAAACAAAATATAAAGCAAACAGTGTAATCACAAAGCCAACAACTGTAAACATTTTGAAATAATAACCTTTTACCAAAAGTGATTTTAAATCAAGAATTCGTGCGGAATTATTTTCAAACAAACTCCAATTAGCTTGCAAATGAATGTCAAATGCATTATGGTCAAAGAAATGTATTACAGGGAGAATTTTCAAAAACAACTTCACCAATTTATGGAAGATTGAAAAAGAATTAAAAAGCTACAAATTGGATTTCCATCTTCTTTTGGTTTTATTATCTATAAATATTGAAAAAACTTAATTTCAGTATCAGAAATTTCATCAATGGAAGTGATGCCTACAGCAGGAAAATATTCGCGGCGTGTTGGCCAAGGAATCTTGATGTTCAAGGAATTCTTGGGTTCCAGTGGAAGGCGAAGACCCAACTCGGGAACCGGTAGGACGTTATTAGTGACCGCGATAAGAGAATCGATCGAACCGGCTCGCTCGAGCTATCTCAGCGTCTGATGATCTAGTCTGATAAATTCAGGTATGTAACTAGAAGTCATCCAAAATTGGATAAAACGAATAGCAACCCTGACTTCTAAACTTGAAACTTAAGCAGAAAGTAAATCTATTTCGAATTCAAAGACCATTCGATTCTGAAGATAAACTTTTCAATCATCCAAGCATCTAATTAATTATTCTTTTTGATCCAAATTAGACAAGCAATTGATAGAGCCAGGGTACAGAATCCAACTTAGAATCAGTAGCTTTGAATAAGCGCCTTATGATACGATTCTTGAGTATATTAGCGCCTGCGCAGAAGTTCGTTTTCATTTTGAAGAGCTGGGAATCCCAATGAAAACGAACCTCTGCGCAGGCGCTAATAAGCTGGAATCCCAATGAAAACGAACTTCTGCGCAGGCGCTAACAAGCTGGGAATCCCAATGAAACGAACTTCTGCGCAGGCGTTAACAATCTGGGAATCCCAATGAGAACGAACTTCTGCGCAGGCGCTAACATACTCAAGATTTCGGACACACTAAGAGGGAGGACATCCCCACCATACCCTCTCACATTACTGGAGCAGGAGCACCAGGTGGGGATAAATTATAATCTAAACAATCGATGACAATTCGGGGGAGGGCACACTTTGGGGGCCAAAGAACATACCCGTGGCCAAATTACTATAAAGATCACAATTTTCATCCGTTTTGAAGGTTTTTTTTTTAATTTCGGGGGCCAAAAGTTTTATCAGAATCCAAGCGCCCTTTTAAGATCCGGAGCCACAATTGGAGTGGGTACAACGAGAGAATTGCCCTGCCAGAAGCCTTTTAGTCTTATTAGTGAAAAAAAAAGTATTTCTCGTTTCAAAAAAACAATGTTTTCGAACAGTGTTTTGTAAAAACGATTGAGCCCTAATTTGACCTTGTCAGACTGTCTCTCTTTTGTTTATGAATAAATGGATTTTTTTATTGAATTGAAGTCTCTTTATTTAATCTCTAAAAGGGTTTCTTCGAGAGTGCAGAGAGTTCGGTGCAGGCGTCCATTCTTGGCGATGAAATCATAAATTGGTGAACTTGGTCCCTCCGGCACTGATAGTGAACAACCAATAATTATGCTAATACATACATCGTAATACATTCGAAGAGGCGGTCATTCATACGAATACGCGTATACCACAAAGTCGTTTCTGGAGTTTCAGGTGTGTACGTTTTCGTCTCTTGCATTCCTTCCATCTCTTTTTCTCTGCAATAGTTACCTTCCACAATATCGTGTCTAAAATGACTAAAAAATATGTCTACGACTCAAAGATATGCATGTCTAAAACGACTAAAGAATGTGTCTAAAACGACTAAAAAATATGTCTAAAACGACTAAAAAGGATGTCTAAAACGACTAAAAGAGCGACTAACAAGAATATCATGTCTAAAATGACCCTTTCGAAATTCGAAGATGTTTTCTTTCTAAATTGTAAATGCATTGCTAGAAATGATTTGCGGGAATTTCTGCCGCTTTATTTCTTTGCACCACATTCGGTTCGTTAAACCCTATACTTATTAGGCAGGTGTCTTACATTTGTAGTAATTATACCAGAAGTCCAGACGTACGCAATTGCCCTTGGATAATTCCAATTCGATACTTGGCCTCATAAATATTTGATTAATGGACAAATTATGTTGAGATTGCAAGCGGCATGGAGAGAAATCCTTAAGAAAATCTGTCTCGTGATTGAGTAACGAATCATAAAAAAGGCAGCTTTCTCGATTTTATAAATACATTCGAGAATTCCAAAGGGGGATTATTTGGTTCAAAAATTGACGAGAGGGAAAATAAAAGAGTTGTGGTAGGTCGGTTCTTGTGTGAAATATAGGATGATATCGCGATAAATAATGAGGTGCCCTTCCTGGTGACGCCTGAGGCCGCAGCTACTGTTTTGCAAAATGCTCACTCCCTACTATTGAAGCTACGCCAGACCATATCCTGCCATGGTTACCCACCTCGCTTGCAATCTATACGAGATTAAACTGTCTTCTCGTAAGCCAAGAATTATCATAAAATACTACATTTTAAAGGGTTATTTATCCTTGTCGTGCATTCTTCAAGTTTCGTAAATATAATTTCGTGTAATTTTCAATTGCAGCACAGCCTTATAATAAATAATTCGGACAAGTATCATTCTGGATTCTTTACCAATCCGGACAGCTTCTCATCAAGTTTTTCTGTGCTTGGAATTTTTTTTATCCACGACTTACAGCGCGACAAAGAAACAGAGCAGTCGAGCATCGATCCTGACTCACCTGCAACACAAAAACAAAATCTTGTTACTTCAATGCTGAAACGACAATTAAAATTTTATATAAAACTGCATATTTTATAACTTTGAGAATAAAATTATAACCTCGGCAATCACTCATAATGTAAAATTTTTCTTTTCAAGGATACAAATATCGAGCAAGGAAAGTTGCTGGATTTGAGCAGCAAAAGTGAACTTTTTCAGTGTTAGAAGAATTTTCAAAGCAGCAGTGAGATCAGCATTATGGTTCGTTTGTGTAAGGAATGTGTGAAGAACTGAGAGAATAAGTGAGAGAATAAGTGAGAGAAAAGAAAAGACGAGTAAAGAAATAAGGGGGAAAAGTGAGTACGTATCAATGTATACCGACTTTCGAGAAACATTAATCAAATTCCGCCAATAAATTTTATGTATCCTGGCGCGGTGCTATCTCTGGGAGGTGTCAGAGACATGTCGTTACTCGTCCTCACTCACTCTGCTTTTTTGCTTTATTTTCTCGCTTTGTCTCGCTCATTTTTCCACCTTCTCAGAGTAAAGTGTCCTTCTCGATAGTAGCCCTACACAGAGTGCTCGATTTTATTTAATTGCACTCAGAGCTGAGGCTATAAATCAACTATTTGCGAGCTCTCTTTTAATTCGTAACATAATAATTATTTCACAAAATTGAAGCCTCTTGGCACATTTGTTTAAGTGAAAGTTTTATTATTCCTTGATTAATATATCAAGCGAATATTGGACACTCGACACCCAATAGTCAGGACTCTTCTTGCCGGATCGTAAAATATATACTTATGTTGTGGACACCTGGGTTAAGTGCTCTCACTGAAGCTCCCTTCGCGGAAAAAATAAAAAGCAGTATCGTGCCGAAGAAAATTAGCATAAGAGACTCGTCACTTCTCTCTTCCTTTTTGCTCGCCTCCATAATCCACGAAACAAATTGTCAAAAAAGTATCAAGAAAACTCGCAAATTTTTTTTTATAAGATACATTTAAGAGTGGAATAATTCTTAAATATTTAAATAACTAGC
This sequence comes from Ganaspis sp. Gsp50, assembly GCA_011057455.1. Taxonomy (NCBI): domain Eukaryota; kingdom Metazoa; phylum Arthropoda; class Insecta; order Hymenoptera; family Figitidae; genus Ganaspis; species Ganaspis sp. Gsp50. The sequence goes on from WNHD01000585.1 coordinate 5,033, forward strand.
AAAGATGAGAGAAAAAGCAGAAAAGTTAAAAAAAACGCGAGGTAGTAAATGCAGGTTGGGAGATATAGAAGTAAACAAGCGGGAGACATGCAGGAGTGAAGATTTAACCACTAATGCGCATGTTTAAGTTGTACGGATCGTTACTGCGCTTGTCTCAATTGCAATTTTTGCTACTGCGCATGACAGAACCTTTAAGAACATTACTGCGCATGCGTACATTGCATTTGTTACTACTGCGCATGTGTACATTGCATAGATGACTACTGCGCATGTGTGCATTGCATAGATGACTATTGCGCATGTGTACATTACACAGATGACTACTGCGCATGTGTACATTACACAGATGACTACTGCGCATGTGTACATTACACAGATGACTACTATGCACCTACGGCTATCATTAGCCATGCGAATGCATCTTCAGTGTGACTTGGAGGGTTCTAGCGCTCCCAAGTTAAACTCTGTTCACAGATCCCTTCAACTAAAGGTGTCTCCACTCTGAAGTATCTAATCATCGCCAAAGTACTTTGGCAACATAAAAACAATATTCTATCACACACCTCAACAATTTCGGAAATATTTGTTGAAATCACCATCGAGTAGGAAAGATAAAAAATTATACAAAACCAAATATAACGTAGGGCTATGTTATATTTTATACAAACAGAAGCAGAAGATATCTCCAATATTCAGTCTTCATTTTTCACGTACAAAGTTCATGGTAACAGTAATTATGGAAAGAAAAATATAACATTTTTTTTCTATATTCAATTGGTAAAGTAATTCAAAGGAAATTTCCAATTACTTGGAGCTAATTTGAACAAGTTTTTTCTGACGTGATTATCCAGTTTGGATTTTGTAATTTTCCATCTCGGTCGGGAATAGTTTTCCAGCAAGAGATACCGAAATAATCAGTTTCATTTCTGTCGTGGCCTGAACTTACTCATTAAAATTTTCTATCTGTCGTCAGTTAACTATTACCCGTGGCAACGAATGGGAGAACGGTGATTATATTGCCACATTGCTCTCTGCTGGAGCTATTATGGCAGTAGTGTGCACTCCTCCCGCGTCAATTTGCTCCCTCTTATCTTCCTTATAAATGTTTGGCTCGCCATTAGGCTCTCTTTCACGCGTGCTGCCTTCGCACCTCGTGATCGTAATTTCTACATGCTAGCATAACGTACTTACTTGATAGCAAGCACGTACAGGAACGCCTTTTAGATCGCAGGACGAACCTGCTTTGAACCTAATCGAGTCTTTTTTATTTCTCATTAAATTACGATAGTTTCGAAATGAAAACTTGTCTTTAAATCACTCCCGTGGAACATTCCAGTTATTCATTAAAATTTCTCGTTAACACTCTTAGTTATGATTTTATTTTGCCAAGGCATTAATCTTCCTGGTCCAATCAATTTCTAGAAGAATCATCTAGAATTCTAGATCTAGAATTATCATTTATTTCATTATCGTACCGGGAATCTTGTCACGTGATATTAGTGAATCCTTTGTAATTTCTTGGTGGCAGCAGTGGGATTTTTGTTCTTGCATTCACTGTAAGAGGATTACAAATGTAGATTGCAATTCTAGTGTTAACTCAATCATTCGAATGATCCATTTATTTGAAGATTTCTACGAACAGTTCGTCGGCCATTGGCATCTCTGCAAGGTTGTGTTACGTGCCAAGTTTTTTGACCCGGAAGGGGTCACATGTAAAAGAAAACCTAGATTCGTCGAAGGAGCGGGTTTATTCATGCTGTCTGAGCCAATAAATAGACGAGAGGCAGATCGTTATGATTTATAAGCGATAAAGGTGGAAGGAAGAGGTTATATGAGAAGCAAAAGAGCGAAGAATGAAATTCTTTCTTTACCCATTTATCTCCCCGGAGGCTCCTTAATCACGCCTGAGAGAATACCGAGTTGAGGTGGCAAGAAGGGGCTTAATCTTAATCTGAAGCGTTATCCGGACGCCTCTAAACGCCAAAATGCTTTCTCTTCTGGTATTGGACCAAAAGCATCGACTGGTTCATTTGACCAGCTACGTACTTTGGCCGCTCCTCGTCGTTATTGATGCTTCCATTTGTATATCAGTAACGCCGAGTGAAATGACTAATGTAGCTATTAGTCCCCTCAAAAACTTACGTCTCAATGTCCCTCTTCCCTGTTTTTTCGTTGCTCTCGTTTCTCAACCCGTTTTGTACTCGATCCGTGCAAACAGCATCAGCCTTTTGGTGCAGTTTCGAGCTCCATATCTGACTTCACTTTATCCTCCCAGATCCATCTGACAGTAACAAAATTCCCGAGAAAACGACGCGGATTTCTTTATCACACAGAAGTGATGCTTTAATCCTGTGTAGCTTTTATCATTACCTGGAATGTTGATTAAAGTACTTGGTATTCTTGATTTTAATTATATTAATAATTATATTCTTTAATTTCTATTAGTAATATAAAACTATTTTTAGAGTAATATGTTTTTAGAAAAAAAATGTAGAATTTAAGAATATTTTGGATAATTTTGAAATAATTGACCTGATTGGGAGAGAAAGGAAAAATACAATTGCCGAGTTAGCGGTATGCTGAAAATGCGAGATTGGATTTGAAGATGGACAACAAAAGAGAAATGCAGCTTGCGTCAGCGAAAGAGGAAGAATTCGGTGGATGGATTGGAGAGACAGGCGGACTGTATAAAAGGCCCGTAATGTTGTTTGCGACGCCTCAGCAGAGGCCCTTGATGCTTTCGAGTCTCATCTTTCGTACAAAATGCGATTTATGTTAGACCTACGTCATCGAAGAATCGAAAAAGGGAGACGCGGTGTAAGTCTTCAACAACGAATGGTACCGAACTTCGAAAAGATCGTGGATAGAATGAAAAAGAAAACAAGTGCGTACAAGTTACGAACGCATTACCGCGAGGTGTCAAGCAAGTTTATGCCCCGGTTCTTCGCTCTTCTGATAACTCTTAATGGTCCTTGTCGTACGCACCTTCGGAAAAAACATTTTTCAAACGATTTTCATCTTTACTCTTTTGTAAGAGTGAAGATGCATAATACCGGTTCGTCAAGTGCATAAATATCCAGTTAATAAAGAAATTGACGATTTCTTGAAAAATAAAGGGAACAACTAGATTGAGATGATTTGTTTCCAATTGAGGTGAAAGAGTAGTGTTGAGTTCAAAATTAAAGTCACTTGAGATCGCATCGCGTGTGGCTTTCAAAGAAACCGGTCTTGCCTCTAAGCAAACGTATTTTTGAATAGCTTGAATTCTTTCCGAGAGTAAGAAGAATTTAAGAGCGAATAAGAATTAGCTATGCTAGCAGCGTCTCAGAATATGAAGTAGAATCGCGTCCTTCTTTTCTCTTGACTACAAATATTTATTGTCAAAAAACTCGTTTTACATTATGAACATTTTTTCATTCCATGAACAACATATGTCATGAGCTTAAAAATAAACCTATTTTAATAAATATACCTATCTTGATAAATATACCTATCTTAATAAATATACCTATCTTCATTTTAGCGTCAATGTAAAACTGTACAGGTACAAAACAAAATATTTGTATCACGTTACCAAAAACATTTATGTTATCATGAATTTAGTTTAAAATACAATATCGTAATGAAAAAGAGAAAAACTATTTGTATCGAAACAAATCTTAAATTCGAATACCCAAAAACTAATTAAGTACTGATCAAAAAGAATTACGGGTGTCCAAAATCACTTGCGACTTGAAAAAAACCGTGAAGAAGTTCTATCTCAAACATGTCCTTAATATCTTCATTTTTCACCTAATAAACGTTTGTTGCACACTCGAAACTAAATTATCTTGATCCCTACTTTATATGAATGAGAAAACGGAAAGACGAAGGATGTTGTTATCGGCAGGTAAGTGCCCTCTCGTGTTGAGATAAAACTGACAACAGAAGCGACAACATCATCCATGTGAATACTACAAACGTAATCCCAGTCGCTAGTACATAAATGAACGTAAATAGCTCCCACATTTCGAAAAGCTAAAAACAGTGAACCATATTCCTGTAAATGTTACAAAATCAAATCTGCAGTAAAAAAAAGCCTAAAGCCCTTGATCCACCTTGTACCTCCAAAATATTTATCTTCGATTTTAGCATATAATTAGCTCGGAGACGTCAAATTATTTTAAAAAATTGACATTACATTGGATGAAACTTTTGGCGTGTAGAAAACCCGAGTCGAAATCGATTAATAACATACCTGATGATCTACGCGCTGATGCAGATTTTGCTCGTGTATACTTGGACCATCTTACCACGTGTCCTTTGTTGGGTCCGCCACATCGACTAAACCCTTTGCTTTTCGTTCGAGCTGGGCCTTGTCCAGTGTTGGTCATTATCGGCCCTCATTATATTGGAGCCGATCAATCACCACACGTCCAAACCTCGACTCTAACCTCAAGAAAATCAAGGCAGGGTCTTAGGTACCGGGCATCTACCTGCAGAGTCTCTTGCTCTTTTTTCTGGCCTTCTCTATGTTTTCCACTCCCGCGTAGGCTGATACAGATTGTAGCGGGGAGTGAAATAATTAGCAACCAATCTTATGAATATCGATACTCTGTAGTGTTTTCTCAAGTCAGGAACGAACATTACCTCAAGTCAGAATCCTTCCACCTTGATGCGAATAATCTTCACTCACCCTGGGGGAACTCATCTTCCTGCATGATGAATTCTCTGTCCGAAAATCTGACATCATCTTTTACAAACTCAACTTGCATTCTGACCTTCTCTTATATATAAAAATGTAGAATTGAGAAAAGTCCAAATTGGACAATATGTCAGAAATTGGACATTAAAAATGAAAAACTCGATAGAAGGCGAGACACTTGACGCGTCCATGTGATTCCAGCGATAGAAAAGTACATTAGAGTGATAGAGATGGAAAGTTTTGAACCATCTTCAACATTGAATTTGCGAAATTGGTGATAGAAGTAACAAATCCACGGATCATTTGCAGTGGCAGTTGATTAGCAATTTTAAAAGCAATAAAAGCGATTCGTAATTCGTGGGTTAAAAAACCGGCAGCGCTAATGAGAAACGGCCGCACTCGTTATATACTCATATATACCTACCAGGCAGCCTTTGCACGCCTGCGGGATATTATTACCCATAAGCTATCACGATGAAATCGCTATCGGCGGTTCCAGCACAAGAAAGAGCGAGTCTCATTTCACGAAAAATTATTGACATAAACGTTTTACTGATATTCTCTTAACGAGACGACTTGACACTTGAATTTTCCTAGTTTGGTTTTGAGCAATGGTGCAATTGAATGGCCTTGCAGTCTAATGCAATTATTCTGAAAGCGTTACTAGAGCTACTCAGGATCAAGAAAATTAAGCACGAGGTAAAAAGCTGACACGTGTCTAGACAAGGGTTCATAAATTCAAAGCCAGTTGTATAAGAAACCGAGATGATTTCCTGATGGACACGAATGCTAATTGGTTGCCACTCTTCATAAACGGGATTGGTACTTTGTCAGTGTCAATTCCCTATTCTTGCTATTTATCAATTTCCTTAAAGATCAAGATTTTAATTAAAATCTGTGTTTCAAGAACTAGAATCGCATCACGTGGCCATTATTTCCATTCACATTTCATCACACGTGTTCTTTAAAATTACAAAATCCTCACTTGTAATATATTGTTACTTGAATCACTTGTTACATTCTCATCAATAATGAGAGTGTATTAAAAATGTGCGATTCTTTGTAAATTAATGTAGAGCCTACAATTTCTTAAATGAGATTACGATGTTAAAACTAATCAAAAATAAAGAAGGTGAAGGTGTGAAACTGAATAAAGTCACTCGTTTCAGTATCAGGACGCGCCGCGTTGTTATCTGGATAATTAGTTACTCCGTATGTATAGGGTCCAGCCTTGGGCAGCTCAATTTGTATCAGGGTGTGCAACCTCCACCAGATCTCTTTTAAGGACAAAACACACATTCACTCTCGTTTTGTACATTTTTGACTCTAAATTGCCCTCTGACCAGACACCCTTTTAAGGAATGAAACTTGCAGGAATCAAGGTGCGTTGCAGAAGAGATAAGATTACGGAACAAAAAATGAGCCTTATTTTTACATTCATCATTCAGATGTTTTAATTTAAAAGATTTCTAAAATTTAGAATAAAATGTATTGTTTGCTCAACGAGGTGGAGCAAAGTGACGGACGGCCTACTAGGGGTGTTGCAATTTATGATACACCTATTTTAGAAGGGAAGTCTTATTATTGGAAGAAGTCTTATTATTCGCTGTTTTATTGAATAGAGTGATTATTCAATTTGTTATTGATTATGTGTGAAGTGTATACCGTTAAAACGTCGGTAAAAGGCGGATCTAATTTATAAATCGCTCATTGGGGGCGTAACCAAATGATGAAACTCCCACTATGGGCGTGAACTAACAATGACAGTCCCACTGTGGGTGTGGTCAAGAAATAAAATTGTGGATGGGTCGAATAATAAAATTTCCACTATGGGCGTGGTCTAGCAAATAAACTCCCACTGTGAGTGTGAACAAGCAAATAAACTCCCACTGTGAGTGTGAACAAGCAAATAAACTCCCACTGTGAGTGTGAACAAGCAAATAAACTCCCACTGCGGATGTAGGTAAGCAATGAAATTTCCACTGTGGATGTGGTCAAGCAAATATACTCCCACTGTGAGTGTGAACAAGCAATTAATCTCCCACTGTCAGTGTGAACAAGCAAATAAACTCCCACTGTCAGTGTGAACAAGCAAATAAACTCCCACTGTGGATGTAGGTAAGCAATGAAATTTCCACTGTGGATGTGGTCAAGCAAATATACTCTCACTGGAGGCGTGGCCAAGCAATGAAACGCCCTCTGTAGGTGTGGTCAAGTCATAAAACTCCCTCTATAGGCGTGGTCAAGTCATGAAACTCCCACTGTAGGTGTGGTCCAGTAATGAAACTCCCACAGTAAGTGTGGTTCAGTAATGAAACTCCCACAGTGGGCGTGAACGAGCAATGAAACTAACACTATAGGCGTGGCCAAATATTACAACACCAAAAGAAGTTGTAGTCATATAGAAAAATACACTTTCAGGGCGGTTTCGGACAGGGGACTGCCCATTCAATAAGTGACCTCGTGAGTGACCAAACATTAAAGCGACCAATAATTGTGTAGACAAATAATGAAACGCCCAATAGAGGCGTTCCCGAATACGCCCATAAAAGGAGAGTCTTTACGAGAACCTGCAATGTGACGTAGATTTTCCGTAAGGATTACAAGATTTTTCCGAATCTGTTGCAATTTTTCACAAAAATTATTATTTACTTCACGGATGTTAATAAGAATGTTTTAAATGTTGTTTAAATGTTTTGTAAAATCACTTTCGAAAATGGTGAAAAATGTAAAGATTCTGTAAAAGAAAGGAACGGCAAAGAAGGTATCTTGAAGCAAAAGAAAGGATGCTCCTCCATCTTCGTAGTGCACCATAAGGTGGGTGCAGGGCCGAATTCCCGAGCTCTCGTTACCTTAGGAGGGGCTGGTCGAATCTTTCTTTTTTTCTTCTCCACAATTCTTCCATGGTAAGTTGCATTGACCCGAATGGAATTCGACAAGGAAGCGGAGACCGACAATTTTATGAGTTTTTTTTTACATCAGATACTGCTTTTTGCGCCGGAGAATGTTTATGATTTTACTGAAATGCAGGAGTTCGAGAAGAAATGAATGTCGATAGAATAAAGTGTAGAAGTTTGATTCGATATAATTGGACATCGTTCAATGAAGTTTATCAAGACTTGAAGCAGGATTGGGTTAATTATTTATTTATAATTGAAGGCCTGAAGTTGTATCGTAGATCACACCGATTGCGAATTTCATCATCAATAAAATTCCATGTTACATATCTGGATACATCTTCCAAAACATTGGGACGAGATTCGGGGCGCCTTGCTGGACCGCAACATCCATTGCCTACATGGGAGTTGGTCGCATTAATATCACTCGGATGATGAATTGTTGCTTGAGGATTCTTATTTTGAATATTCTTCTGTTTCATCTCGTTAGATTTGTTGAACTTCTAAAACTGGTTGTCAATTTCTTATTCTACATTAAAGTAATTCTTTATTATTCTTCATTCTTCAGTAAAGCATTCATACTGATTTTTTAAAATCCATCCTCAAATTTATTAATTAGACGTTGCTATTCGTTCATTGATCATCTTCATTTTAAATGATCATAAATTGAAATTGCTAAATACTTTTCAGTGAGGCAACAAATATGGAATGTAGAAAAAAACAAGCTTGAAAAGTTGAAAACAAAGTGTATTGGATAAAGTGTGAAAGACCTGTCGCCAGAGGAACAGGATCGTGCGATCCTGCTTTTATCGGTAGATAGAGTCCTGTCGATGAATTTCAAAGTCTTAATTAAGTCATTGCGCCAAGTAACGATCGTGTCGGTATCTTCCCGCTCGTCTTTCTTGACTCTTAATGTTTTGTTTTCTTTCCAAACCTCTTCATGACAAAACAATTTTCCCCATTTTTCAGAATGTCTTTTTTATTATGATCGTGAAAAGTGACAAAGAAAAAGAAAACTAATAAATTATAGAATAAGGAGGAATTGCAAAAAAAGGAATTTGAGGAAGAGAGAAAGGTAATCGAATGACCTTATCAGCTCGCTAATGTATCGATCCTCATTTCGTAAAGACGACCAGGAAAAGACGATCGATAAAGTCCCTTACGTGTTTACTCTTGGATCAGTTTCACACGAAAGGGATATCGAATCTTGTCACCAAGATTGAAGTGAAGATTAAATTTTTTCGAAGAATCTGGAGCGCATTTTTTCGGCAACAGGTGTTAAACGGGAGTACCAAGTCTTCTTCAATACCTGCGAACTGAACAAACTATTTACGCGAGAGTTTATAGCCTCAAAGTTTATGAGTGAAAGGCTCTTCCTCCTACTAATAATGTATGCTCTAACGATGCCTTCACGTCGATAGGCTTTTTCCAAGTATTACATGCATAATTGCACGCCAATAAAACACCTCTTGTAAATTTTCAAAAACGAAAGTATGTTGATCCCGCCCATCAAGGAAAGAGTAAATGATTGATTTTTCACTGGAGACGTTATTATGTGATAACGCACTTATTGTGGGTGGAATCAAACAGTCTATTATATACTGCAAGAATGACCAACTGAAAAGCCGTACACGAAACGGGCGATTATTATGTCAAATGGCTAGTTTAGGGCGAGGCTTAGTAATAAAACTCCCAGTTTGGGCGTGAACAAGCAATGACACTCCCACTGTAGGCATGTATGAACAAATAAGCCTCCACAGTGGGTGCGGTCAAGTAATAAAACTCCCATTGTAGGTGTGGCCAAGTAATGAAACTCTCAATGTGGATGGATCGAATGATGAAACTTTAACTTTTGTCGTCGTCGAATAATGGAACTTCCACTGTGGATGTGGTCAAGTAAATAAACTCCCATTGTGGGCGTGGTTAATCAACGAAACTCTTACTATAGGTGTGGTCAAACAATGAAACTCCTACTATAGGTGTGGTCAAGCGATGAAACTCCTACTGTGGGCGTGGCCAAGTAATAAAACTCCCACTGCGGATGTGGTTAAGCATGAAACTTCCACTGTGATCGTGGCCGAATAATTAAACTTCTTCTATAGGAATATTCAAGCAATTATGAAACTTCTATTGTGAGTGTAGGCAAGCAATGGAACTCCTATTGTGGGCATGGTTAATCAATGAAACTTCCACTGTAGTGTGGTCAAGCAACAAAACTCCTAGTGTGGGCGTGGTCAAGTTATGAAACATCCACTGTGGTTGTGGTCGAATAATGAAAATTATTCTATGGGTGTGTTCAAGCAAAGGAACTCCTACTGTAGGCGTGGCCAAGCAATGCAACTTCCACTGTGGGTGTATCCAAGCAATAGAAGTTTAACCGTGGGCGTGTTCAAGCAAAAAAACTTCTATTGTGGGCGTGGTCGTGAAACAAAATACCTATTAAGTGTGTGGCCTAATTTAAAAATACCCAATCAATACATAATCAAATAAAACTCCTATTGAGGTCAATTCTGATCAATAAAATCTCTTTTATGAGTAGTGTAATCTAAAAAATCCCTAATATAAAACATATAGTTAATTCGCGATCATAATAATTAAATATTTCCGAAACTATTGGTTATAAATTTATTATTTTTTATATATTTTCAACCAAAAATGTGTGTTTCGAATTGACAAGGAAGAGTTATTATTGAATGGATCGAGTAAAAATTATTTTACAGTTTACTAATTAAATAAGTTAAACAAGAAGAGATTAAGACAAATTTCATAGATTTGAGAGGGAATATGTTCTGTTGCACAATACCTTCCGTGCACAGCCTTTCGAATTCCAATACATCAACATAAAGTGCAGATTAATATTTTATAGACGGAAACTTACGACCTTTTCTAAAAGCACGCGGATGCTTTCACGTAAACGCCCATACCATGTCGAGCGCATGTTATATCCCACATTTTTTAACTTCTGCTATTTTCTGAGTTCCAGATCAATTTCAACTATAAAATTAATTTGCAAATACAGGCATTTGGGAATGCTAAATGCGGAAGGCGCAATAAAATCGAGCAAGAACCTTGAAGAAAAATAATTATTTCTGTATCAAAAGACTACCCCATAAGTTAGGAACTAATCTCCATGCTAATAAAGCGAATTATATCGGTAATGGACATTACGGAAGAACAATTAAATGTTGAGATTATTGCCCCACTTGTGCGGAAAGTAAATAAAGTTTAAAGATTTTCAAGGGAGTTTGACTGGAAATGAAGAGAGGAAGCGAGAATGAAGAAGTAAGAGGAAGAGGAAAAGAGTAGCAGACCAGCTAGTGAAGTGCATTTACCCGCCTAGGATAAGACCAGCTTAGAGATTGCCGCGTTTACGGTCAATAAAGTCGACTTCTTGTTGGCAGTTAACATGTCAGCTCCAGTTTTTCAAGAGCCAAGTCTCTTTCGAAGTCAATGCCATGGCAAATGTCTAGCCTCTGCCTTTGTATATGCAACACACTTACACATTTACACGTGTACTCATATACGGTATCCCTTTAAGTGAAGGGCGAGAATGCTATTCCACTGGTAACACCTGGTTATAAGTAGACATACTTCTTTCGTTACTTTAACTCTACTTATTACATGCCTTTTTAATCTACTTATCTAGATGTCTCATTTCTGTCTCCCATTTTTATTTCAAAAAACTTATTTTCCGGCAATTTGAATTTTCGGTTTTTCATTATGTTTCAATGTGTATCAATTCCTGAGTGTATATTAATCGATTGAAAGAATATTATTGTTTATACAAGAATTATGAATTAAAAAGCTAAAGTTTATAATCTAGTTAGTAATCCTAGCTGTCAAGATATTATGACTGACTACCATAGAGAGTTGTCTTATTACAATTTACTATCGGGATAATCATAACTGGATTGTCCAGTTCTCTTCATGAGCTACAGTTCTGCATTTACATTATTTGCCATCGATATTTTAAAACTATCATCCAAGGAATATTTTGTATCAAACATCCTAGGAGGGAGATTCTAATCTTAGCAAACATTCTAAACGAGAAGGAAACATCGAAAATGAGTGATCTAAACTTTGATGAACAAGATTCATGACGCGATGATAATATAGCAAGTTTAATAGCAAGTTTAAAGATAATGATAGCAAAGTTTCCCCTATTGGAAAATATAACCTCTGTAGCCAAATTAGTAACCGTGATTAAATTAATAGGAACAAGCTGCAAGTTTTGTTGACTCTTTTGCGATTCTCGCCCTCTGGAGAGACGCCACGGAAGTTCTAGCCTTGAGCGCGAAATTCAAACATTTTTTTGTAAGATTCCATCTATTTTGCGACTCTTTGCCCTCTAGAGGGACGCCACGGAAGTTCTAGCCTTCAAAGTTCAAAAAGTTTTCTGCAAGTTTCTCTTTTGCAATTCGTCGCCCTCTGGAGGGACGCCACGCAAGTTCTAGCCTTGAGCGCGAAATTCAAACATTTCTTTGTAAGATTCCATCTATTTTGTGACTCTTCGCCCTCTAGAGGGATGCCACGGAAATTCTAGCATTGCGCGTAACAAAGTTATCTATAACTACATCAGTAACAACGTTGTCCTTAAGTTAATGAGTAAAAAGTTAATGGGTAAAAAGTTAATGAGTAAAAAGTTAATGAATAACAAGTTAATGAGTTAAAATGTTGTCCTTAACTATAACCAATTTTGTACCAATCTTGTCCCGAACCGCATCAATAACAATGTCATCCATTACAAAATGACAATATTGTCAATAACTACATCAACAGCAATGTCATCTAGACATCATTGACAATGTCAATGTCATCAACATTAAGAATAATTTTGCCCACAACTATGTCAACAATATCATCTAGAATTGCATCAAGAGTGATACCATCTGCACTAGCAATTGTATAATCTCAAACTACATCACCAACAGCAACAGAACTGTCAACATTCCCATTCACAAGATGACCATAATTTGAAAATAACAAGCGACAATTGCAAGAATATCAACTGTACCTCAGCGACTAAAATACAAGTCGTCATGCAAGGGGAATATCAACTGTTCAACTATCAACAATTTCAGTAGATACTCCCCTTGCATGACGACTTGAATAAAGAAAAGTAAATAATTCGGGATTTAAATAAAATTTGCTGCAACTCTGTCACATACTCATAAGACTAATAATAACGATTTACGTCTCTTTTTCGGTGTACGAAGCACAATCTCTGAGTGACCGTCCTACATACTAATAAAGAATCTCAGCTTGCCATCTCGCTTATCTCTTTCTCAATTTAGCTTTTTGCTTATCGTGAAATCATCTCTCGAGTAAGACGCAGGAATGATTCCCGTCCTCGACTACACGTGTTCGCCGTTTGTGTAAGTCGTACGTGCTCTTCCAGTTAGAGTACCTGACTTAAATGTGAACGTTTCCGTAGTGTGTATAAACCTAAGAGGGAAAAATTCAAGTAGCGGTTCACATATAAAAAAAGGTCTCATGAGGGGTGCAAAAAGCAATTTCGCCTTAAGGTGGCCGCCGCACAAACCGTGGAAACAGGTTTAAACGATCAACGATAAAGTCATTAAATTATCGGCAAAGCCGTACATTATTACGTGGACATGCGCGATGCGAAATTGGTAGGTGGTTATGCCAATCCAACTATACCTACAACACGAGCTAATGCAAACATCTCTCAACGAGATATATCGCAGAACCTTTCACTCGGCCTTAAGTTCATACAACTTGTGTTCTCTGTGCAAACTACATTTTTTTATGTCCGTACCATCGAAAAGGTCCGTGCATTCGAATATAGCTAAACGGACAAAAAATATCGAAAAAATCACTGCCGTTGATTTCACGGTGGGTGTAAGCCTTCAATTTTCTCATTTTATTTTATAATTTCCTGATTTATTTTTCTGCTTATCATTACTGCGTTTATCATTTATTTGTCTCTTTCAGTTTACGGTCCCGAGTCTTTTTCGAAATTAAGAATGTAGATTGCTATCGCGTATTCGTTACCCTCGCGGATTTTAATGTTAAGTAGATGCACATGTGTGAATGCGTGACTCGAGAATCGACATCGGTTTCAGCGTTCTCCAGCAGCTTTATGCGTGTACACAGACTGTACGTCCACATTTCGAGGATATACAAAATCGAAACCAATGACTAATGAGTCTTCAATTTTACTCCAAAATTATTTACACCCTTTACGTGCATTTCAAAAATAATTCGCTTATGCGCCACAATTGGATAACGTTTATGTGAATTATTATTATATGTGATTTTTAATTATGTGATCTTCACAGGAAAATTTTTAAAACAAACAACAGATTCAAGTACACAAAAATAGCGAACTTGGTGCAAGACTAGAGGCGCTGTCGTCACGTGGTTAACCTAACCTCTAAATTACTGTCAGCATGAATTTGATCCTGTAAATATTCCCGACGACTATCAAAAATGCAAATTTTCTGCACAGCCTATACTTAAATCTAAACGGCGGAGACAAGGCAGCTTCCAGTAACAGAAGTTGATATGTCCGCAGGAAGGAAAGGTGAGAGATTCTAAGGTAGATGGTAGTTCTGGTCTGAAAATTGCAATTTGCAGAGGCCACCGTGTACGTCGAATCGCGCGACTTACGATCACTAAATTCTAATTAACCGAGGCTAGACTTGCTCAGAGAAGAAAACCACAGATTCTAACTCATCTCAGATCAATTGCAGCAACAGGCTTCTTCCTTTTCTCCTCGCTTTTAATCATACGCTTGTTTCGCATCGCCGCGTCCTGCATCAAGAAGAGTACCCGGTTAACCTCGACGAACATTAATTCCCTTCGAAGTCACCTCAACAGAGAAAAAGGTAAAAATTAAATAACTCCGCTCCATTTTCTTTTTTGTTTTCAACAAAGTGCACAATATTTTCATTATCAATTGCTAATTTTCGTATTTCTTTAAAATTAATGAAGATGAGAAACTACTTTGTTATTTTGCGATTTATCGCCCTCTAGATGGACGCCACGGAAGTTCTAGCCTTGCGCGCGAAATCCAAACATTTTTCTGGAAACTCTTTTTCCATTCTTAGTATTCCAAATTCCATCTGGGTGTATTTTTATCCTTTTTCATTAGGGTTCATCCACATATCACGTGATATCCTACAGGGGGACAAACAAAATATCACGCTCCATTATAATTTGACATAAAATCAATGGAAAAAGTATCACGCAAGGTGGGAGGGGGTCTCAAATTCCGAAAATATGTATCACGTAATTTTGTCTGTTAAAGAAGGAAAAAAATATAGTTGGAATTTGGAACGCACGCTTCTAGAGGGACGCCACGGAAGTTCTAGCCTCGCGCGCGAAATTCAAACATTTCTCTGTGAGATTCTGAAATGATACAATAACCGCGACAATGATAGGGTCAAAAACTCATCACAGAGGGTGAGAGCCATCAGCAGCTTAATTCTGAAGTCTCATCCTGCTCTCACGTGGGTCAGCGTAATGAACCAACATGACTTGCGGTTTTGCTGGCGTGTTCTTGTCTTATTGAAAGCAGTGTCGCTCATCCTATAGTCTAGCAATCCAAGAATGGAATTCGAGGATCTAGATAAAACTCTCCTCACTCTTGGATACCTAGGTGAAAGTTTATTGGACCATAAATCAAAAAGACACCTTTAACTGTCTAATATCAATCTAATCTCACCCAGATATTATCCAGTGGTATTGATTTGACTTCGGATTTGTAAATTTTTTTCTTCCTTTTACTCCACCATCAGTTTTTCATCACTTAACACGCGAGACGAAAATTTCTCGTTCTTCTCTAGGGTACTGGTATCCTTGAAATTGTACGTGGAAGAACGCTGAGGTAAAAACTACCTACCAACAAAGGAATCAAATTCACCGTACTTCCGTTTCTATCAATCTTTAATTAAAACTGTCCCTGGACATTTTCTAAAACCATTTTACAGCAAGAAAATTATTAACCCAAAATGCAATTTTTACTTTGTTTTTCAGAACTTAGTGTCTGTGTATAAAGTGTACATAAAATAATAATAATAATAATAATAATTTGTATTTGGATATTTTTATTTAATTGAAATGCTATGAAACATGTTGTGTTCTGATTTTTCATTTTGAAAGACTAGCACTTTACAATTGGCTCATTGTTACTTGTTTATTTGTTTCCAGTAAGTTTGGACTTTTTACTGTCTTGAGATACAAGAAACAGATTTGTTTGATATAATAAGACGCTGTTTGGAAAATGATACTGCAATTCCTAGCGGGTAGTGGAAATAAAATAACAAGAGACTTACATTACAGGTTGGAAATATTTTGCTTTGCGATATGACGAGATAAAATAGTACAGGACATGATGTAGTCTAATGTAGTGTAAAGCTATCTGATACGAGTTCTCCACGTCAAATGAAGAAATGTTTATTCATTAATTTATCAAAAAATGGAAGCCATTTTTCAAACTAAACTGCAGACATCTAAATGGTATCAAAAAGGGAAATTTGAGATTTATTTTTCAACATGCAATAGAATGGTGTGCTATGATGTCATGCAATAGCAATTTTTAAAACTAAAGTTAGTTTTTAGGGTTATTTCGGAGTTAAAATTTGAGAAATAAATATTTCACTTGAGTATCTTCTTTGTTGCAAAAACAAGGTTGGACAACTTTCTTGTTCCAACCATGTTATATAGTGCACTGAATGCTGTTAATAATGGAAGTGATATAAATGACCCAACATGATGTCAATATTTTTGCGGGCGCCCATTTTTGCTAGTGATGTTGCTTAGGATTTAGAAGTGCAGAGTATACTAATGTGCTAATGATATAGAGAATGCTAATAAAATATAGAGAATGCTAATAATATAGACAATGCTAAAATATAGAGAATGCTAATGATATATAGAGAAACCCATAGAGAAGGCTGATGAAGATAATGCCAAATTTTATGACAATGCTGTTAATGATATAGATGTTACCAATGCTTTAAATACGAACGAAATATGGATGAAACTAATAATCTTAGATTTGGATCTGTTGCACTTGCGAAGGATATAATTGTTCTAATCTTATCATGAGGTAGTAAAAGTACAATGGTTATAATAAAGTGATAATTTTCCTTATTAAGTAGTTTTCCATATTAAGATGATCATAATAGGTTGTCCATAAAACGATATAGTCATAATAATGTGCTCATAATGAGTTGTCTATAAGAAGGTGTAATGAGTATAATAACAATGTGACTGAGCAATAACAATGTCTTGTGCGGGAATCTTGCTGGAATTAGTAACAATAATAAACTGGTCATGATAAGATACGACCAATATGATTATTGCCTAAAATCTAGACAAGATAGTTTGGTCTTAAGTCATGATAGTTTGCTCCTAAGTCATGATAATTTGGCCCTAAGTCATGATAATTTGGCCCTGAACTATGACAATTTGGCCTTAAGCTTATAGTCGTTAATTGGCTTATAATCATTAGTTGGTCACAAAGATAACAATATTAAAAGATCGAAAATCAAATAAATAGACTCAACAAGAGTCGTCGGAACTAATTTCTCAAGAAAAGTCCTTCAGTTCTAAAAAGTTGAGTATTATAGACAAGAAAGGTGAGATTCGGGAGGATAAGCTGATTTGTAAGAAGGCACACGCATGGCACGTGTACTTGACTCTAGGCTTCCTTGATTTCAACGGATCGCGATTCGATCGATGTCAAATAATTCAAGTTTTTACGGCACAGTCACGGCCCTCTGGTCTGCCGACAGAGTAGTCGGGTACGATTATTGGTTTTTGCGCCTTATCGATGGACTAATCGCTGGCAGAGTGGTCGCAAGCCGAAAGGCACGATGAATCGATCCGCAGTCTCTTTCCTCTCGAGTATCTGCTTCAATGAAGAGCAGGTGAAAGGGCGTCATGATCCACTGACCGATTCAGTACAGACTTAAGATTCGCTTAAGGCCTTAATAAAGATTTGTCTGAAAAGTGATACTATTCTCGAAAATTTGAATACATTCTTTTGAATCTCAAGCTTCTCAGGCTGTATCTTGCTTATATGACTTGTTCAATTTTAAATCCTCTGAAGCTGTGAATGATATAAATTAATTGAGCCATACAGTTTGATAGGTGAGTGACATTATCTTCATCTTCTATCATTCAGGACCAGTTTAAGTCCTAATAGAACCTGTACATATTGAAAGATATTTTGTTACATGACTACGAGAGTGATGACTGTAATTCAAATCAGTCACATGACATCCTAATTTCTTGTACTACAGAAGACGTGTTGAAGAACATTTTCCCAATATCGATTGTTATTGGATTCAATTTACGATTGCTGCAAAACAAATTAATAACGTAAAACAAATTAATGACATCAAACGAATTAATGACATCAAACGAATTAATGACACCAAACGAATTAATTACATCAAACAAATTAATGACACCAAACGAATTAATGACATCAAACGAATTAATGACACCAAACAAATTAATAAAACAAACGAATTGATAAAATTTGAAGAAAGAGAAAGTAAAAAGTGGGCTCGAAATGAAAACGAGAATGCCAGCAAACGAGGAAAGAAGCGATCGCGCCTCACCTTAAAGGACTTGGCGCTCATCGTGAGAAGCAGATTGTACCAGTTAGATATTAAGGTAAATAATAATATACTATAAGTATTAAGTATATTTCATAATATCGTATTGGTACTCGAAGGTACCAATAAGCATTGCGAATGTAATGCGATAATAACGTAATTTCATGGTTCGCAGCGACCAGCCAAGTTGATTTATAATAGTGATCCTCGCGGTTTTAACGATGAGAACAACAATCGATCGGCACGTACTGAGTTTGAGGATTTCTGCAAAAGAAAAACTTTCCTTCGAAAGTTCAGACGTCCTCAATCTTAGTAAGATCCTACGAAATTAAAATCCCTCAAGGAGATATCAAGATAAAATAGATTTCCACTGCAAAATCTTTAATACCTCACAAGATGTCCCAAAGTTCATGTGATACCAAAAAATTATTAAACCACCAGAATGTAAAATTAAAACAAATGAATGACTAAACTAAAATAATTACCATTATTTCTAGATTGTGAAAATAATGACTAGACCGTTATTTCTAAATTTTGAAAATAATGACCGTTATTTCTAAATTTTGGAAACAATGACCGTTATTTCTAGATTTTGGAAACAATGACCGTTATTTCTAGATTTTGGAAATAATGACCGTTATTTCTAGATTTTGGAAATAATGACCATTATTTCTAGATTTTAAAAATAATGTATTTTTACAGTTAATTACTGCTCGCCTCAATTTTGATAATCTTGTTTCTTTCAAGGGGAAGAATCCTCGTGGAAGACTTTATGGTCTTCTGTTGACGTTTAGAACCGCTGAATTTGTGTGGTCCTCGTAAGTTACTCGAAACTCTCAATTTCGCGAAAAGAAAGGAAAGAGGCTTCCGGAAAGAGGTAATGAGATAAATAAAAGAACCCGGGGAAGGAACCCTTTTGTGAAAGGCTCCGAATTGCTGTCAGAAGGTAGATAGTCCAGGGCGGTCCTTCTCGTTCATAGTTCACCGTGTGCATTAAATGTGATGTACACTTATTGAATTTGTGAGTAAGACGGTTTTGTATGACTATTGATCATGCTTAAGGTAGTCAATATTTTCGGTCATCATTATTCTTTCTAAATCTCTTTTTCGGGGTCGTTTAAAAACGGTATATTCGTAGCTTATGTTTTACATATCACTAGTATTATCAAGGAAATATGATCTTTATGATCTGTATCATCTACATTGTGATTAGTATCGTCTACATTGAAATTAGTGTCATCTGTATCATTTACATTGTCATTAGTATCGTCTGTATTGAAATTAGTATCATCTGTGTCATCTACATTGTCATTAGTATATCATCTACGTTGACATTAGTATCATCTGTATCATCTACGTTGACATTAGTATCATCTGTATCATCTACATTGTCATTAGTATATCATCTATATCATCATTAGTATATCATCTATATCATCATTAGCATCATCATTAGTATCATCATTAGCATCATCATTAGCATCATCATTAGCATCATCATTAGCATCATCATTAGTATCAGTAGCGTTAGTATCATCTGTGTCAATAGCAATCTAGTTATTTATCTTATCAGCAGTAAGAACATCATTCACAGCAATTCCATAACCCTGTGAGTGTCATCTCCATATGGTTATCCTTAGAGAGTTCCTCCTAGAAAAAATTGTTCGAAAAGTCTTCAGTGTGGACAAAAGAACCTCTAACTTCTCATTCCTCCCAATGTGGTAGCAATGAAAATAAAGCGTGCATAATTAGGAAGGATTCAGTCAGGGTTACCCTCTTTGGATCCCATCCAGTCATTCCACAGTTGCCCTTCTTTGTCGAGTAACTAATTTATGTAATCGTTTCCGCGCTCTTTGCCAGTCGGCGTCTTTACTTCCAGTTGCAAAAGCCTTCAAGTTGCCTCGTGTTCTTTATCTCTTTTCCTTATTTTCTCCTCTACCAATGTAAATTTCTATTTGATTCTGATTTTCCGTTGTTTCATTACCCAAATTTCCGAACAGTTTCTTTTCCAATGTCTACTTTTATTTTTTCCTTTTATACTACTTTTTAGTCTTTTTAGTCTTTTTATCTTTTTTTTTAGCCTTTTTATTCCTTTTAACCCCTTTTAGACTGTTTTAGTCTGTTTTAGTCACTTTTAGTCTTTTTTAGTATTTTTTTGTCTTTTTTAGTCTTTTTAGTCTTTTTAGTCTTTTTAGTCTTTTTAGTCTTTTTAGTCTTTTTAGTTCTTTTAGCTCTTTTTGGTCTTTCGTATTTGCATCCTCTTTAGGTATATAAGTTTTTACAGCTCATTGGTATATTCTCATTGATACCATATAAGTCCTTTTACGCTTTTTTGATGTCGATATTTAACCTTTCTTATGTTTTTTAAAAATCTTTTTTTAGCCTTTTTTCTTTCGCTTTTGTCAGTTCTTTGACCTCTCTTTCCACATGTAGTCCCGATTATCAATACAATTCCAGTTTTAAAAATAATCTACATTTATATTCCAGGGTTGTCAAGAACTGATTTCAAAGGATGAAACGCAAAGCTACAGGTAGTTTGATACCCACGATGCCCATTTATATGTATATAGATACTTGAAGAAAGAAGGGGAGAAAGTTCAGTAATCGTTGGGCCCAAGTTGTGTTTTGCCTCGTTGTCCGTACATCCAAACGGAATCCGGTTCGTGCAACAAAACCAACTTCTTCCTTGACAAATTGAGTTGAGTCTTTGGTACGCGAGTTCGCGCGTTCATATGTCACCTTCACTTGTCTTTCTCTTAATACCCAAGCATAAATATTACGCCCAGTAGCTTTCGAAACTGCTGCCCAATTCTGGTTTTCAAACTAAAAGAATTCGAAAAAGCAGCCAAGACTGGAATAAGAGTAAAATACGCTCACCATCGAGTTTTGGAAAGTGTCTCGGCAAACAAAGCTTACCTGTAACAGAAAATGAAGCAATGTTATTCGTGTTTGAATAAAAATAATAAATATAAGTAAATAAAAATAACCAATTGAATTGGATGTACCTGGACAGAATTTTTTCTATGAGGAAGCAAGAAAGGTTGTAAATAATTTGATAATAGGGGGATTTGAATATTAGATTGAAAAGAGTAAAGAAATTTATCAATATCAAGAGCCTGGGGTCTGTTAGCAAAATTCGATTCAATTTTCGCAGTCGCGGAAGCAAAATAATGAAGGAAGAAAGTAAGAATGCAGGGAGATGGATGATTGGAGGAAGAGAAGAAACGCCCTTGAATCTAACGGGTATAATTTTCAGAGTACCCTTTTCGGCCGCGGCTCCCTTATAGTGGACTCGGTATGCCTGTCTGAATTATCGTTGACCTCCAACACGGGCTTACAAGGCACTTTCGTCGATGGTACACTCATCGTATTCCTCGGACCCGGCTTCTACGTTCCAACAATGTTGCATCGCATAAATTAATACTGACTTTGAGACTCTGTGTTACCATGCCCAAACACAGGCCCTAAAAATCAATTCCCCAGGAATTGCATCGTGAATCGTTTTATTTAAACTCTGCAACACGATTTGAAAATAACCCACAGATTCAGAATTCGAAAAACGCGAAGAATGAAAGCTAGTTGACAACCATTATTGAGATTTTTCTTAAAATGATAATCGATCGGTTATCGTGAAATATTAATAAATGATTGACGAGATGACTCTAAGCACTTTAAAAACTATCAATGCTTTTGAATAATTATGATTATATTTCATCATAATATTTAATTATAATTAAATAGTAACCAAGCTTCAGGTTATTTAACATATATATTAAATAACCTGAAGCTTGGTTACTATAACCATCCATTACAATTCATGGATTCATTATCACGAAAATAATTTCTAGTGTTTGAAGCAAAAAATGGAATACAATGTTGCGGAACTTATAATCTTACAATGTATTTTGCAATGTACTTTACAATATATTTTGCAATGTACTTTACAATGTACTTTACAATGTGCTTTACAATGTGCTTTACAATGTAATAAGAGTACATTGTAACTAATCGTGAAAAACTGTAACTGTTGATTTACAAGCATTCCGGTGACTTGGGCCTGTGCTTAATCATGACGTGAAATTATAATTGATGCTACAAGCAGAGGTGGATACATATACAAGGGAATATCGTCCAACGGGCCTTGGCGAACATGGAAAGAAAAATATCGTCGCTCCGGCAATAATAAATTAAACAATGCACCTTGAAATTTCAGGGTGCTCTGAGGAGCGCATGATCAACGATCGCGAGCACTGCTAATTACTCGTTGTCATAAAGCATCTGTGTCGACGCCTTAGATACCATCCACTAATTGCCGTTACGATCAGCTGTGAAATGGGTACTTTGCAAGTAATTTATTTCACAATCAATAAAAACTAACCAAGGGCATTATTATTTAATGCCTTCCTCCGAAATGCCAATTGGTAGCAGCGGCAACAATTTTAAACCTACATTCATTGTTATTTATTTCATCTGTTTCCGCTCTGTTCCAGTTTTCAAGATTTGTCCAAAAAATCGTTATAGAAACTAATAGTCAATAATTGATCGGAAATTTTTATTACCGAGATCCGGAATCTCAAAACTCGAATTGTAAATAGATACGCTATACGCGATACAAATAGATGAGCTAGAGTATCGGCAAATTTCCCACTGGGTATTGATACTATTTTGTGGCATTTATTTAATATTATTTATGGATCAATTTATGGGTGATGTAATCTATTTGCCAATCAAATTGTAATCTATTTGTAATCTATTTGTCAATCAAATTGTAATCTATTTGTGAAGTATAACTTACTTGTAAAGAACAACTTTACTACAACTGGTAGGAGGTCACTTTTTCTAAAAAATATTTTCTAATCCTTTTTTTCTAAAAAAAGTCATTTCTAATGAAATCGATTTTCTAAAAATATTTTTTCTAACAAATTTTGATTTCTAAAAAAATTTTTTCTAACAACATTTTTTTTTAAAATATATATTTATAAAAATTGTAGTTTTGAAAAGTTTTTAAACATTAATAATTTATATTATTTTCAAAAAATTCTAAATTTTTGAAATGTTTCTTAAAGTATTATAAATTAAAATCAATCACACTAAAAATTTATGTTATGACCAACACTTCTAAGATAATTTAGAATATCGTTTGCAGCATA
>WNHD01000586.1:7645-35990 GCA_011057455.1 Ganaspis sp. Gsp50
GCTTTTTTGTATTCT
Source organism: Ganaspis sp. Gsp50 (assembly GCA_011057455.1). Lineage (NCBI taxonomy): Eukaryota > Metazoa > Arthropoda > Insecta > Hymenoptera > Figitidae > Ganaspis > Ganaspis sp. Gsp50. Next base: position 7,661 of record WNHD01000586.1, read on the forward strand.
GTCGAGAAAAACTGTTTTTGTCTGCAAATAATTAAAAGAGAAGCAATAATTAAATCAAAACTGTCAGCAAATTTAACCTAATTTAAAATGCTTGTAAGGTCCCTTTCTTCAGATCGCGTCACAATTGTTAATAATATTATTAGATGATTAATAATATTAATAGATGATTAAAAATGTTAATAGATAATTAACAATTTTAATAGACAATCAACAATGTTAATGGACAATCAACAATATTAATCAATATTTTTTAAACATTTATAAAAAATACTACTACTCTAAATATTTGTTTCTAAACAATAAAAACCCTTAACGATCAAAAAAACAAATGCAATAAATAAAAACATATTAAAATATTAAAAATTCATTAATAAAAATAATAATTTCTACAAATTTAGAAAAAATACCCAAAACATCAATCTTCAATGTGATTAATGAAGGAAGAAAATTCAATTTTCAAAAAGATGACGAAATCTTTAAAATTTGAGAATCACGTGCTTTCATGAAAAGACCTGTTTGTATTTTGACCTGAACTTCAGAAAGCTTTGTAAATTCTTATTGAAATTAGAACTTGGCACGAGACGAAAATATATCTAATCATAGTGTAAAGTGTAACTGACACAGATTGGTTCCAGTAAAACACAAGAGTGCAAAAAATCATTAGCTTCTGTTAATACCTACTCGCAAATAAGTCCCAACATTGTACAATTATTATTTCTAAACGAAATTTTCTTCACATTTTTCCTTTCCGTAATTATTTTCAAAGAATTAGAACATTCTGTAATCATTTTATATTTTTGTATCTATCATTTTATATTTTGTGTCTATTTATTTAATTTCTTTTCATATTTATTCGTTTCATACATTTTTATATTATTCTTTTATTCATTTACATAATAAAATTACGTACAAATGTCTTTTATTTTATTTAAAATGAAAGCAATACTCAAAGATAAAGAAAATTTCGAAAGAACATAATTAATAAAAATGAAATACAAAAACACTATTTAATTTAAATTATCGTAAAATTCGTCAACATTTCTAGTTTTCTCGGTCAAACTTTTGAAACAAAGAAAATTTCGTTCAAACTGGCGTTACGAACTTGATATAAATTTTAATTGAACTTTTAATTATTATTTCCTTTCAAATTACTTAATTTACTTGTTTCATATACATTTCAATGTAACTTAAATTAGCGAATAAAGAAAAAAAATTGCGAACGATAGAGCTCGTACGATTATGTGAAACGTTCGTCTGTGACGTATTCTTTCGAAAGCGAATAGATTTTAACGTGCGTGTAAGCACATGTAATTAATATTAAGTCATCCGTAAGTTTCCTTTTCGACCAAGGTCGTTTCAGATCAAAATGAGAAAAATAAAAATGCAACTATCGATTGTTATGTCAGTGACGTGTGTCAAGGAAATCAAAACCTTTGTAACACAATACTCCATTAACGAAAGAAACAAAAAATAAACAAGAAAAATACAAGAAAAATACAAGAAAAATACAAGAAAAGAAATAAGAATGAAAAAAAACAATGAAAAAAAACAAGAAAGAAAAAAACAAGCAAAAAGAACAAAAAAGAAAAAAATAAGAAAAAAAAAAATAAAAAAGTGAGAAAAATTACGAAACAATGTCAAATAAGAAACACGTGTTCATCGAAACTTAAAATAGAAAACTAATTCCAATTTTTATTTCATCGACAGTTCCAACTCTAGCATTATTTTCTTATTTCTATTGATTTCAACTTGAAAAGAGAAGATTAAAAGTGTAACAGGATTTCTTAGTTTAATCTGATTTACACTCACTCAGAAAGCAATAATGTACTTTTGTGTTTTACTATCACCTACAATGTTCAAGCAAGTATAATTATCTACTCTTTTTATAGACATTTTTTCAAAAGAATCAAAAATTCAATTACACAAGTGCTCAACAAATTGCAAATAAACATAATACAATAAAAACTATGCACAATAAATAAAAAACCAAATTTTAGATAAATAAGTTAGACAAGTAAAATAAACAAATAAAATAAGTAAAAGGACACGCAATTTAAATTTGAAAATTCCTCACTTAAAATTTGTAGAAAATGTAAATCTGACATTCTAAAGTTAAATACAAAAGTGTCAACAATAGATTGTGTTGATAATTCTTTGTTAGAAATTAGTGACATTTCCCTACCAGTATAATCAAAATATTGATTGAACTATTTATAAGAGGTTAGATTTTCTTTTGAAAATTACAAAATTAGCACTCTCTTTCCTGTCAGCAACAGCAACACATTACTGACAACAATTTTGTATTTTTATACTACTGAAAAAATGCGTATAAATTGAAAATCCGAGCATATAAACACTAACACCAATCAGCTGGTTAAAAACAGCTGTGCTTGTCATCGGCGTAGCACGAAGTAAAATGCCCCATTCTAAATAAAATCCCTTTGTTGAAGAGGCATTTTTATTCTAATAGGTTTCCTTTCTATCACAGAAACTTGTATCACAAATTTTCCAAGCATAAAGTTTGCTTTCAAAGCTATCACTATCAAATCAGTAATACTTTTAATACAAACCTTTTATCAGAGAAATCTACATCAAAGCAGAAAGAAAAAAGAAAAAGAGAGAGGAAAAAGAGAGCAGGAGAGAGAAAGAGTAGGAAAGAGAGTAAGAGAGAAAGAGACTAAGGGAGAAAGAAAGTAAGAGAGTAAAAGAGAGAAAGAGACAATAGGTGAGAGGGATAGAAATGAGAGAGTAAGACAAAGAGAAAGATAGATGCAAAGCTGAGAGAGATGGCGTGTAAAAAGCAGAGGAGAGGGAGGCTAGAGAAAGAGAGAAAGAGTCAAGGATACAGTTTGATAACGTCCGTGTCCATACGTCGCTTGCCAGCACTTGGAGACGACATTTTTATTGTTGATTATTGGAAAAGCTGCGGAGAGCCCGTGATGGCGCAGTCTATGAATCAGCTGAGCCGATTCTCATGTAAGGGCCTCGCAGACACGACACTGCACAATCCAACTGTCTTTCTTCAATTGCACTGTAGCACTCCGACTCTCTATGGGGTACAGTCTCTGGCAGCAATGGCAGCACCGAAAAAAAGAAAAACAAACGGGTGCGACAATCAACCGTCTGAGACTTAAGGGAAAGATTTAGCAATGATCCGACTTTTTGTCCGCAAAAACACTGAGACTGATAATCCCCGATAAACAGTCCAATCGTCTCTTTGTTACAACACTTCCGAGACACAAATTCTAGATAATCATTTTCTCTCACTCGCGACACGATCATCTACAAATTCAACTGTAGATAACAAGCAGGAACTGTTTAAAAATTGAGTTAAGTCAAGACGCGAATCACCAATTGCAAATCACAAATTTCAAAGTAGGACTTGCCCACCTTAGTTACGGGGATTGAAACTTCCGTTCTGCGGATTTGTCCCGATCTGTCAATCCGAGGACTGTTTGGCTTTTAACACATTCAAATTCAGAAATTCTCACTATCTCAATCTTAAACACTTGCAATCTTGAAACCAGCACTAGCCAACTGTAGACTCTGCCAGGTTGTTAATCGAGCAATCGTTGCCAAACAATCCACTCTGATCCAGTGAATGCAATGCGCACACACGTCTTGACTCTACTGCGAAAAGCAATCACAAATACACAAAGGTTTCACATGCGCATCACAGCATGTGTAGACACAATATTCGTCTGTGTAAAACTTGTTCTCGTGTGTTGTTGTTTTCCAGCAGGAATCCTTTTGCTACGCCATTAAATTGCAGCCAATAGTAAATTTGGATTGATTAGAACGGACCAATCCGCAAAAGTGAAAGGCACTACTGGAGGACGCCATCTTTAAATCCCCTGCGCGGGAAAATTTGAATGCACGTAACGCGCATGCGTCAGGTTTGTTTTGAGTATGAATTGACCAATCAAAAGCAGGTACTAAAATGCGCGCGGAAATTTGAATGACTTTTAACAAAGGAAATTATTTTGAAGCTGTTTTTATGGATTTTTAATTTTGAAAGCTTTAATTCTTTAAAATCATTATAATAATTTTGTGTAGTGAAAGAAAAATTTTGTATTTATATTCAAGTAGTAGGTAATAATTGCTTTTAATGTTTAAATTTTTCGTAGAATTCGAATTTATTTTTTTGTAGAAACGTCAAATTCGAATTAGGTTTTTTAAAAATGGCTCCTTCGGCTAGTGAAATTACTTTAGTATTACTAAATCCAGAAAATAATATTAGTTACATTTTAAAAATATTACAAATTTTAATAAACATTTGATATTAATGATCATTTAATATTAAAAATCATTTAATATTTATAATTGTTTGATAATAATAATAATTTAATAAATAAAAATGTTAAATAAATAAATGTCAAATAAATCTTAAATAAATAATGTCAAATAAATCTTAAATAAATAAATGTCAAATAAATGTTAAATAAATAATATAAAAAACAAATAAATTCTTTAAACAAAAAATATTAATAATCATTTAATAGATAAATGTTAAATAAAATATTAATATTATTAAAGATAAATTTGCAAATATCCTGTCTAGCAGAATATTGTAAATTTTTTATAACATACCTGCTGGTTAAATGCGTCTCAATTTGAAATCTGTGATTATTAGTAAATTTGTTGACTAAAAATCAACAAAAGGAAGTTTTCTCGTAAAAAGGAAGGAAATGGTTAAAAAATAATTAGGCTACTTTTTCAAGTCGTATCCAACTGTCCAGGTTGACATCACTGAAACAAAATAAAATCGTTTTCCCTAAAATTTGCATTGCATTATGTATTTTCAAATATAATTTAAAATAACAACCACTACTTTTGAAATAAATAAATAAAAAGTAAAAATTAGAAACTTGTTAAATTTTAGCTTTAAATACAAGCTAGAAAGAGATTTTTAATTTTTTTTTATTTTTAAAAATGCTCAATAAGATTTCAATTTTTCACAAACATTCTACAACAAAAATTAATTCCATTTTTCTGAAAAATTCTGTATAAAACCAGAAATAATTTTCCTAACAATAATTTATAAAAAAATAATACATAATTTCTATTTTTTTCAATTTTGAATAATTTATCATTTGTGTTTAAAATAATTTGTAACAATTTCTCCTTTTTTTCATTTTTTCTTCTTTTCTTTTTTTTTCTTTTTTTCTTTTTTTCTTTTTTCTTTTTTCCTTTTATTACCCTTTTGTTTTCTCTTTCTTTTTTCTTGCTTTTGCTTTCTATATAGAGTTCTTTCCGAATACTTTATAGAAAAATTATTCAAATTTTTATTTCAACTGCTAAATAAGATTTACATTTTGATTTAAAATTGTAAATCCTGTACAAAGTTGTATAGAATTTTGTGTATCTTTCAACTTTTATAACAAATAAATTTATTGTAAAAAAATGTACAAAAGTTTACAAAAATTGTAGTTTAATTAATTATTAATAATATAAAGTTTGCATTGGCACGTTTACTTTATTACTTTTTTTTATTTTTAATTTGATTTATTTCATTCATGTACCGTGATTAAAAAAGTAAAACAGCTTGCATCAATTTTTTCAAAAAAAGAAAATGGAAATTAAAAAAAGTATTGATAAAAAAAGTTGTTCAAAATCAAAACATAAAATAAAAATCAGATATTTTCTTCTACTCTAATGACTTAAATATTGTAACTTTTATTATGTTTTGAATACTGATTCGGATTATATGATTGATCTATTATTGGCTAATACTTTTACATATTAATGCAGATTATTGTAAATGTTAAATAACGTCAAAGAAATAACTTTAAATATTCGAAAATAATTAAACTTTAAACCTTTTTTTCTTTTTTCTCTGAATCGAAACGTATATTAAATTTTTAGTTGACAAGTATTTTTTGAAAAACATTTAAAAAAACATTTGAAAAACATTTTTTTATTTCTTTTCATCTAACGAACGTAATTTTATATTTTGTTTCGAAAAAAAGCATCTTTAAATCTTGTTAAAATCACTGTAAAATTCAATGTTGTCTGAAAAATAAAACACAAAAGAAATACAAAACATTTTCCATAAATTATCTTGAAAAATAAATTCAAAAATAAATTCAAAAATAAATTAAAAGAAAGACTTTGAAATAGAAATCTTTTTTTAATCAATCTGAATAAAAGTTGTAAACGATTGTAATAATCAAGCGAATAAAATTCTTTCAGGAAAATAGTTAATAAAATAGAATTCAATATTATGCCAAAATAAACTTGAAAAATTAAAATCAGAGAGAATTCTGATTTTTAATATATTCATGAAATTATTGCACCTTAAATCTACTCAATCACTTTGTTCTAAATTCGATATTTCCTTATAAAACGTTAAAAAGAATTAAGTAAAGTTTTACGACCGAATAGACGTAAAATTTGTTAAATTATATAATATGTATATATAAAAAAAATTCATTACCTCTAAGATTAATGCTATATACCACAGCACTTCTTAAGCAGATATTAAATACTGTTCAGTGTCTACAATAATTCGCTTAATTGATAAATGCAGCATAAAACACAATTAAATGCCCAATATTGATATGTAGGTACTAACATTTTTTTATCAGTATCTAAATTTTTTAACTTCTAGAAATTCCTACTTTCGTTTTGATTTCTACTTTCGTTGATAGCAAGTTACTGTAAACTGATTCTAAAATTAATATTATTATTACATTAATATTAATTCATTCATCAATTAATATTATTAATACATCTAAATGTCTACTTGCCGTTTAAATATCAGCGATAATTTTATCAAAAAGTGCAAGCATTGTAATTTTTCATTTTGATTGTCATCTGATCAATGTTAAATATTTTATAAATAAATTAAAATTCATAAAATAAAAACCTGTATAAAAGATTCTGTATAAAAGATAAGTAAAAGTATAACTTTGTAAAAAGAAGAAAGTTATAGATTTTCAAGTAAAAAATTGGTTTTAACTAAATGTTAATCAAAATGCAGATCAGTCATAAGTTGTGGTCACTTAATTTTTGTTCCACGTTTTTCTGTTGCGTCATTTACTCAATGGCTGTTTTGCGAGCAAAAGCTGTCAGAGACAGCATCTCATTCGGCTCAGACTGCAGTCTGGAAAATTCAATTTCTTCGCTGGCGCTATTTTCTAAAAAAGAAAATGTGAAAAATCAAGTTCACAAAATTAGGCAAATTGCAAAATTTACTAAATCGGAAGCAATTGAGGATAGTTTAAATTACTTTTCATTGAAGTTTAGAATTTTATAAATTTAATTTATAAATTTATAACGTTAATTTAATTTACAAATTTATAACGTTAATTTAATTTATAATTTTATAACGTTAATTTAATTCATAAATTTATAACGTTAATTTAATTTATAAATTTATAAAATCATTAATTTAATTTATAAAATCATTAATTTAATTTATAAAATTATAAATTTCATTTCATTTGTAATTTAATTTATAAAGATGACAGTTTTAGAAAAGTGGAATGTGGAGTCATGGAGTTTTTGAAGATTTAAATAATTGGGCTTTTGGAAATTGAGAAACTCAAAATTGTCTGTTTCTTACCAGAAGGTTCAATGGGCCATTGTTTATGAGAAGGAGCATAGAGACACAAAAGTGCCATTATGTAAATATTCCACATTCCGTAGACTCCAGTGAAAAATGCAGCAGTCATTTCTAATTCAATGTCTTGGTCCCATTTCCAGTGTCCTTCTGCCACCTTTTATCAAAAACAAATTAATGAGATAATAATAAATCGATTCATATCGTTAACGAGATATCAATAATAAATCATTCCATATCATCAATGAGATATTATCAATAATAATTCATTCCATATCATCAATTAACTAAAAATTGATTACGTCATCAACGTTTAAAGATTTAACAAAAAATCTTCAATAGACAATAACATGTATAATCAGAATCAAATGACCGGAATGATTATTATTTTATTATTTTTTTATAATTTCATTATTATTTCATTACTATTTTATTATTTCATTATTATTACATTATTATTTAATTATTATTTCATTAAAATTTTATTTTTATTATTATTTTATTATTATTATATTACCATTTTATTTATTATTATCAAATATTATTTCTTTTTAACTTAATATAAAATTATATTTTACTTTTTACTTTTATTTCTTTCTTATATTATAAATTTAATTTTTTAATATTGAAATCATCACCTCTCCGAGAATAAATCCAGCGATAGTTAAAGACGCACAGAGAAGTGTTGCGATCATCAGGAATTTAAAACGATAAATAATTCCTTCATAATGCAAACGACGGGCGCTACTCATTGAAGGCAATGCAGCTCTTTTGATACTAATGTTCATGAAAACTCTCCAAATAATATAACACAAGAATAAGAAATAAATTCCAGCTGAAACCCCAGCAAGAATTATAAAGCCAAGCTAAAAAAAGTCATTAAGGATAACATGTCTTTTTGCAAAACACCAACGTGCAAAGTTTCCAGAATTACACAAATCTATATCCTAATAAACTCTCGATAAAGAGTAATTTTTCCTTTCTAAAAAAAATCTTTCTATTTTATAAAAAAGACATTCGATACTAATTATCAATCCGAGATTTTAAGCACTAATTTTTTGAGCCAGTTTGTATTTTAGAGGTAAGAATTGCTTTGATGTAAGAATTGCTTTTATGTAAGAATTGATTTGATGTAATAATTGCTTTCATGTAAGAATTGTTTTGATGCCAAAATTTGTTTAAAAAGGATACAGCAATTTTTGCACCGACATTTGTGACCCAGATCGAGTGAAATGGATTTCGAAGATGAACTCCACGTTCACAGACATCGAAAAATAAAAGCGACAAACATCCAATGCCAACTGCAGAAAGATGACGCCAATACGACTTCAGAGAACTTCTTTGGTCACCTTCCTGTTAAAAAAATAAAACTCATTATATCCACTTTTCAAAAATAGAAACAAGGTGTAATTAGTTTTTTTAATAAAACAATCCGACTTACTTGAATCTACAAATCCAATCAGGGTCATTATGGAAAATAAAAGAAAATTTGTGATTAATAATTGATTTTTCCAAAAAGGTGATATTGTAATTTGAATAATTTGAATAACATATTTAGTACGAATAACATATTTACTACGAATATTTATTTATTTACTACTATATATTATTTATTTACTACTATATATTATTTACTACGATTTATTATAAATACTAAAAATGACAATCTTACCATGAGATGTTCACTAGCAAATATCAGCCAAAAGGAAAGAAGAGTAGCGTAAAAGATACCTTGTCGAATATCTTCCAAAAGTAACATAAAAGGCATGTCAAAAACAAGCGTAAAATATTCCAACGGAGCTGAAAATGAAAAATATATTACAGATATTAATTAATATATTATATCTTTTTATCAATTTTCTTCTTCTTGGTAAAATTTTATTGCACTTGCTTCTTAAACAGACCAAGCTTTTATGAATCAATAAATTCCAATTTGACAATTTTAAGTAATTTTTACCATTTAAAAACGTGAGAGATATTCCCAAGGCGAGGAGCATGTATTCTAAAAGAGCAGGCGATCTAGTGAGCATATTTACTCTTCTCCAATACCAGAAGAGAAGACAGATGACAAGTGGAAAGTAGAATGTTTTTAAACCAACCCAAACTTTCGTGAATCCACCGTTTTGTATAATAGTCTGTAAACAATAGTTTTTATTCGTAAAATCCATCAAAATCTGCTAATTCAAAACAATCAACATTCAACAAAAATTGCTTAAAAATTTCAATTGCTAAAAATGTACAAAAATTGCTTTAAAATTTTCAATTGCAAAAAATGTACAAAAATTGCTATAAAAATTTCAATTGCTAAAAATGTACAAAAATTGCTTTAAAATTTACAGTTGCTTTAAAATCTACAAAAATTGCTTTAACAATTGCTAAAAATGTACAAAAATTGCTTTAAAATTTACAGTTGCTTTAAAATCTACAAAAATTGTTTAAAAATCTACAAAATTGCTTACAAATTTACAAAAATTGACCTAAAATCTCCAAAAATGGAATAGTGAATATAATAACGAAATAATAATTAATTAAAAACCTTACGAGTCTAAAAAATTACAAAAAGTTTTACGACTCACAGTGAGCACTAAATCTGTAACGTAGCCCAATTCCTGGTTTATATTTCTTTCACTGTCTGCAGGAAGACGAAGATTGAGCAAATAATAGTCGTGATAAAGAGATCCCAATTCAAAAAGAGAAACGAGACTGCAGTTGTAACTATATTGGTCTATATTCTGAAAGTATAATTTTAAAAATTGAAACAAAAGTTCAAAAAAGTTAGAAAAGGCGGCAAAACGCAAATTTAACACAAATTAGGATATTTTCTAGATAAATGAGAAAATTCGATTAATACAAATTAGGATAACTTACGGTATTTGTACTGCATTCTAAATTCCTATCAAATAAAGAAGAAGCGTAGAGTTTCCAAGCATTTTGCGGATCTCCTTTATTTCTGTATCCAAGTCTAGCATCAATTGTTAACTTCGTTCTTGGCGCTGCAAAAAAAAAAAATTGTCAATATCGTCTGCTTCGGAAATATAAAAAAAAACTTTCAGAAAACAATGAATATGATTATTAATAAGAGGATTAGTAAGACGATGAATAAAATTATTAATAAAATATTCAAATTTTCCCAGAATTTTTGACGTCAATTTTTCAAACATTATTGATAAAATGATAAATAAGATGATAAGTAAGATAATTAATAAGATGAAAAGAAAATTAATAAGATGATAAGAAAATTAATAAGATGAATAAGATTATTAATTATAAAAGGATTTATTACGTATGTTAATTTTGTTGTCATAGGCCATTTCAACTTGTAAAACACCTATCAAACTGTGATGCCAACGAGAATAATCTAATTCAACTTTGTCTCGAGGTAACGGCATCTAAAACAAAAGATGTTGATTAGTATTATTTTTTAAAGTTACTATTTATATTTGTATTATAGCATTATAAAGATTAGCGAAAATATTTACATACCCTGAAATGAGTCCGTTAATTCCTCATTTTATTACAATTTAAATAATTGTTTAAATTACAATTACTTGTTTCACTTACAAGTTAAACATACAACTCTAAACTTACAACTCTTTTACAAGGAACCAAAAACTATAAAATAATAACCATTTACCTGAAAAGTAAAAACAACTTGAAAGGCTTTCAAGTGGCTATCATATTCATCAAAAATGTGCAAATTGACTGAATTGCAAGATCCTTTTCCTCGATTATAGTACCACTTGTCATTAGGTATTGTACCATTAATTCGAACATCCTTGCAAGGACTTCCAATAATGTTCTGAGTGTTGGATGGAGTAGGTGCTAAAAGTATTTTAAAAAAAACTCATTAAAGGGATTTGCCCGTGTACACTTGTAAAATAAAATAAACCAAAATTGCTCTCAATAAAAGAGTAAAATAGCCACAAACGCTTGAGGAAGCAACATTCGAACGAAATTCAACTAAAAACACACGAAAAAGCACTTTTAACAGTAGAAGAACGTGATATTGTCGATTCTTTTGACAATGAATGACACTTATAAACAAAGAGGATGGATACGTACCGATAAGACCTCCAATTAAAAACGAAGTGATCTGTGCAATTACGAGCAATAACACTAGCACAGACAGTTTTCTGCCACTTAAATTTTCAATAATTGTGCCTTGCATTGCGACGGAATTAATTATAAACTAAGAATTTATACACGCTTCGAAATGGAAGAGACGCCAAAAGACGCCGGGTTCATCAGGATCGTACTTTCGGAAAAAGATTAAGAATACTTTTGAGGTTATGTGCTTTAGGGAATAATCGAATAATTCAATCTTTTTTGAGAATGATTAATTTCTCTAATCCTTTGATTTGATTAGTTTTTACACGACCCGTATATGCAACTAACTTTTTCAATCAATCTAACAAACAACTATTGACGAAAAGATATCTGTTTAAAAAATTGTATAAAACGAAAAGAAGAAAATCACTACGGTCCTGACATTTGTACAAAAAGAGGCGCTTCTTTTTTAAAACTCAGAATTACGAACTTTACGAATCCCTTTCTCTTCCTTTCAATTAAAACAAGTTTTAATGTTAATAAATCAATATTTTCGATAAAATGTTGATAGCATAATAAAAATGCGATATTTGGATTGAAAATCCAAGAAGAACATTTGAATCACCGGAAGAAGGAATTGCTACATTAATCACTACATTAATCATTGAGCAACTGAAAAAGTAGTTGAACAATGACTCAAGCAGTACGGTATATATGGCACCCAAGCAAAGGCAAATGGCGAAAGTATGAAATATTTTAAATGAAAATGGATATGGATGCGAATGGAAACGGGAAGCGTGGTCTTCCCAAATTGCGAGACGTTTTGCACCGTCAAAGACAAGATTCAGATGTGAGTCAATTCTAATTACCGTACATTTTGCAATCTTCGAATGACCTTCACTTTTACTCTGATTATGGACCGCTTCCTAACCTTATCTTTGACAGCTGAGCAATTATTAAAATCTCTGTGAACAGTATTACTTAAAAACATATTAATCAATAATGGTAGATTAATTTACATAAATTTCTTTAACTCCATTTTCTCCACTACGATTTATCGTGATTAGACACTTTTTAATTACACACTCCAAGTGTGACATTTCGAGTGCATAAAAGATCCAAGTGTCAAATTTTCGAATACATTTTAAAACATTCTACAGAAGGAGTATGGATATCCAGTAGAAATATATAATACGTATGAGGGATGTAAATCAGAGTATATAAATTAATAAATAAATATATAAAGAAGACATTTCTGGGAAAGAAAATGTGAATTTTTGTTAGAGTTTCAAATCTTGCACAGAAATTGGCGAAAATTGTCCGTGTTGTGTAGTTGTTTTTAATTGTTGTGTAATTTGTTAACGATTTGTTAATTGGCTATTAAAAGCGAAGGTTTTGTTTGTTATTGTCCCTATTTTTTGACAAGTGTCAAGCGTTGAAATTAGTACTAGTTGAAAAGTGTTTTAATTTTGAACTTTTAATAGGATGGTCAAGAATCTTCAATTCTGGATTTTATCTACGACGATGCAGATACTTACACGAATGAAATTGCCGAACTTTACAGTTACACTGAACACTATGAATTGCAACTCAATCTTAAGGTTTGTTTAATTTTTGTTTTATTCCTATTTTATTGGTTTTTTATGAAGGAAATGTTTTCTGTTCAAGACAGCAAATTTTAGATAATACTGTATAATAATTAATAAACCCAAACGTATTTATTTATTCCACACGTTTTTGCTTCCACGTAGGGAAGCCTTGTTTAATAATGTAATTATTAATTTCAGGCGTTCGAAGATCAAATGGAAGTGTACAATCTTCGACCCTTGTGGCAAAATTTATCCACCGAACAACAGAAATCTATAATTCATAAATTACTAGATCAACTTGAATTGTCTAATAAAGAAACAAGAATGAAAGCAGCTAGATGCATTTTGTACATAGCTCAGGGTTGTTGGGCAGAAGTTCAATCTGATAAAGAACAACAAGATTGGTCGAGAACGAATGTTATGTTACTTTATGAAACTGGAACTTTTGCTGCGTTTGTTGAATTACTCAATATTGAAATCGAGTAAGGAATGAGCATTTATTTCATTTGCAAACTAAATAGTAATTTACTTTTAAGCTTCAAAATAAAATAAAAAATATTTTACGAAAATGCAATTAAAATCTTCATACTGATGTAAAATGTCACTAAAATATGTTTTGCTTTGTTTTTTGCAGAGATAGCACAGCCGCTAATTCTGCGATGCGAAAATTAGCAGTTAGTCTCGCAGACTCTGTAGATATTCGATTAATTTTATCTGTTTTGTATATTATCACCGAAGTTATGAGAGAGGAATCGAAAAATTTGGAAAACAGTCCTTATAAAGTTAACTTTGAAACGTTTAAAGAAGAGCTGAGTAAGTTGAAAACAACTGAAGGCTATTATTTTAAATTTATTAAAATTTTAAATTTATTAAAAATTTAAATTTTAAATTGATTATTAATTTATTATTAAAACTTTTATTTTCTATTCGCAAACAATGTCAAACTAGACAAGATTTTGTTTAATTAAACTATTTCCTCTTTTTAAAATTATTTCACTATGTAGAACTACTTTCACTATTTAAAACTACATTCACTATTTAAAACTACTTTCACTATTTAAAACTACTTTCACTATTTAAAACTATTTTCACTATTTAAAACTATTTTCACTATTTAAAACTACATTCACTATTTAAAACTACTTTCACTATTTAAAACTATTTTCACTATTTAAAACTACATTCACTATAAAAATTAAAATATCCTTTTGTTCGCAGTGAATCCTTACGGTGACGAATTTTTGATAATCAAGCTTCTAGGAATGGTCACGTGCTTCTGCAGTGGGAATGCTCCTCATTTTCCTATGAAAAAAGTTTTACTCTTTCTATGGAAATTGATTTTAGTCTCCTTAGGTGGTATTGATACTTTAAGAGAATTGAAGAAAAAGTATCGAGAAGAAGCTGGTCTTCCTATCGACCAAGAAGACACGATAGAAGTTACAAAAAACATGAGACCAAGTTCTCCACCGACAAGTGCAGCAGATCTCCTTGATTCTCAGAATCAAAAGAAAAGCATTAGAGCCTTTCGAAAGGTATTCAATACGTTTTAAATTGAATTTAAAAAATTACAATTTCAACACCTTTGAATTGAGTTAAAAAATTACAATCTCAACACCTTTGAATTCAGTTAAAAAATTACAATCTCAACACCTTTGAATTGAGTTTAAAAATTACAATTTCAACACCTTTGAATTGAGTTTAAAAACTTACAATTTCGGTACTTTTAAAATGGAATTTTGTTTGAACAGAGTTTAATGAAGCAAAGTTCGTTGGATGAGCCACTATTGGGAATGGAGTTCGAAGGAGGCGAGGGCGGGACAAATTCGACAAATAATGAAGGAGACGGTGATATGGTGATGTTTATGGATCAGCCGTCTGTAATTCAGTGTCAGTTTAATTTCGACGAACTGAACAATCAGACGCAACCAAGACCAAGTACTCCTCAGCCCGTTAAAGATAAAGGATTACCGTGGACTCCAAAAGTGCGACAAAAAGACGTTGACATGTTTCTCGAAGGCTCAAGATTAAAATTTGTCGGTTATAAATTGCAAGGTGACCGGGAAAGTTTAGCAGGTTTACCACAACCCATTCACGAAGGCGTCAACATTCTCAAACGGGTAAATGTTCATTTTATTTTTGTTAAAAGTTTTTTTATATGTAAGTTTTTACATGTAAGTTTTTCTTATGAGGAAGCAAAAATTATGTATGTTGATAATTAGAACAGTATTTTGATAATCAGACCAGTATTTTTATAATTGAGACAGTATTTTGTTAATTAGACCAGTATTTTTATAATTGGAACAGTATTTTGATAATTAAAACACTATTTTGATAATTAGAACAGTATTTTTATAATTAGAACACTATTTTGATAATTAGAACAGTATTTTTATAATTAGAACACTATTTTGATAATTAGACAATATTTTCATGAATATTGAGACATTTTGACAATTGTTTGTTAATTATTTTTTTAATTTTCAGCACATGTACACTTCATTAGCGGAAATTCAGATTCAGAAGGAAGAGGAAATAGCTAGAAATCCAATTAGTACAGAAGAGACAACAATTCGACAAACTTCCACAGAAATTTTGTATCAAGCGATGCTGCCGAATCTTCCTCAGTACATGATTGCCTTATTGAAAATCGTGCTTGCTGCTGCTCCGACCAGCAAGGCAAAGACTGAAAGCATCAATATAATGGCTGATGTTTTGCCTGAAGAAATGCCGTAAGTTTTCCTCTCAATGCATTTTTGTTTTGTACGTAATTTAAGAATGTGTACGACAATAATAGGAAATAAAAAATATATATAAAGAATAGTAAACAATAGTGAAGAATTATAAAGAATAGGGAAAAATAATATTGAATAATGCAGAATAGTATTAAATAATGTAGAATAATCTAGAATTACGTAGAATAATCTAGAACTATGTAGAATAATCTAAAGTTATGTAGAATAATCTAGAATAATGTAGAATTATGTAAAATTTAGAATATAGAATAAGAAAATACAAAGTACATTAACTAATTGAACCTTTTTTCAAAAATCTTTTAGAATGACAGTATTGCAGTCTATGGAATTGGGAATCGATGTCAATCGTCACAAAGAAATTATTATTAAAGCAGTTTCTGCGATTCTACTCCTTCTGTTAAAGCACTTCAAATTAAATCACATCTACCAATTTGAATTCATGTCCCAACATCTTGTCTTTGCAAATTGCATACCTCTGGTTTTGAAGTTTCTAAATCAAAATATCCTTGCTTATATTGAAGCGAAGAATGTGTAAGTTCAATTTATTGACAATCAAAATGTACACTTTCTATTAATCACAACATACTAAATTATTAAACACAATTACTATAATAATTACAATAATAATATTCGATATAAGATATAAGATTCGATATAATAAGATACAAATTGTTTAAGATTAAATTGAAATAATGCAAAAAACAATTTTGCACCAATTCTAAGACGTGACGAAAATAATTAAATTTAAATTTTTTGTACTTTTTGCAGAATTCCAATGTTGGATTTTCCAATGTGTGTAATTGGAGATCAGCCGAAAATTACAGTAGACGATCTTGAAATTCGAACTAGTCAATATTACTGTTGGCGAAATGTTTATTCGTGCATAAATCTACTGAGGATTTTGAACAAATTGACGAAGTGGAAACACAGCCGTGTTATGGTACATTTTATTGACTCTTTTTAGATTTTTCTTACTTGTTTTTACTTTTTTTCTTTCCTTTTTATTGTTCTTTTTTGTACTATTTGTTCTTTCTTTTTTGTACTTTTTGTTCTTTCCTTTTTGTTCTTTTTTTTTGTATTATTTATTCTTTCTTTTTTGTACTTTTTGTTCTTTCATTTTTTCAATAATTGCAAATTTTTATGATAAACAATTGTTGAATTGCAGATGCTGGTTGTATTCAAATCAGCACCAATATTGAAGCGAACTTTAAAAGTAATGCACGCCATGATGCAGCTGTATGTACTCAAATTATTGAAAATGCAAACAAAATATTTAGGCAGACAGTGGCGCAAAACAAACATGAAAACTATCAGCGTTATATACCAAAAAGTCAGGCATCGCTTGAATGACGACTGGGCTTATGGAAACGGTGAGTTTTATCACCCAAACTACTGTATTAAATATTTTTAAAACATTGAAACAACAGATAAAAATCTTGAAAACATTACGACCAATTTTAAAAATTTTACAACCAATTTCAAGAATGTTAAAACCAAATTTAAACATCTTAAAACCAATTTTAAACACCTTGAAGCCAATTTTAAACACCTTGAAACCAATTTTAAACATCTAAAAACCAATTTTAAACATCTTAAAAACAAACTTTAAGCATCTTAAAACCATTCTGAAAAATGTCTGCCCACTTTAAAGAATACGCCTACGTATATAAATTTTAAATTTAATTGCATTTGTCATTATTTATGTTATTTTATGTATGTATGTATGTATGTAATTTTATGTAAATTTATTTTATTTATATAAGTTACATTATTATAAATAAAAAAACCGCAGATAAAAAATGTTAAAAAATTAAAAAATGATAGAAGAAATGTTAATAAAAAATGTAATTTAACAGATTTAGAAGCAAAACCTTGGGACTTCCAAGGAGAGGAATGCGCACTGAGGACCTGTGTAGATCAATTCAATAATCGTCGATATTCGACAGCAATTCGGGACGAGGAACTGGAACCAGTCGACACCTGTATAACTTCAGTTTTAGGAGTAAATGTAGAATTGACAGACGAATTTAAGCAGCATTATGAGCTCTGGCTGCAACAAGAAGTCTTTCAAACGAACATCAATTGGGATGAACTATTAGAAGCAAATTGTGAAATCTAAGAAATTATCTACGTAAACATAAGATATGTAATCTCTGTAAAAAAAAAAAAGGAAAGAAAGTGAAGGCGAGCCGGAAAAAACTGAAAGTTTTTTTTTAAACGGTATTTGTCATAGAAAAGTGGCGAATTGACAAAGTGTTCTAAGAACATTATTATTTCGGTGCGTGAACTAAGAATTAACGTCTAATCGAACAATAATCGGATGCTTTGATCAAAACGTAAATATTTGATCAAAAGTGAAATTATTCGATTTATTCGTTTTTCAAAATATCGATTATACGTATGTACTTTTAAGTTTGTGCAATTTACCGGAACCTAGCCATGTAATATTTATAACCGAAAATTTAGTATCCTTCTTTGTACCTTTGTAAGTATCGTTTTTAGTATTAAAAAAGAAAAAAGTAAAGGAATCGGAGAGTGGAAGATCTTTGGATAGATAAAAAAGAAAATGAACGATTCCAAAGATATTAACGTTATCCCCTTTTGCTCATCGGGATGTAGGAATCTAGATTATTTTAGAGTGTCGTTCTGATCGTGATTGCCACCTTTTAATGAATTTTCTATTTATAAGATAGACACTAAACTCGTACGTTCTTTTCTATTTCGTAATTATTTAAGAATATGAAAAGCGGTGTTGGAACACCAATACGAACGTCGTCACTTTTTATTGTACATTAATAATCGTGTATTATATTTATGAATTGTGCGCGTGAGATTAAACACTTATTTGATTATTCATGTAAAAATTATGAGGACATTGTTTTATGTACATTATTTTTATACTTTTTTCTACGTTTTTTTTTATTACGACAAAATTGTGTTTTAAAATAATTGTATAGATTGGAGTTTTATATATAATTACTTTTTTTTATATAATTTTTTTTAAAAATTTGTACATGATTTTTTTTAATAACTTTTTTTATATGATTTTCTTTAATATATTTTTTTATATGATTTTCTTTAATATATTTTTTTATATAATTTTTTTAATAACTATTTTTTTTAATAACTTTTTTTTATATGATTTTTTTTATATGGTTTTTTTTATATGATTTATTGTATATGGTTTTTTTAATAACTTTTTTTAATATGATTTTTTTTAATAACTTTTTTTTATATGATTTTTTTTAAATAACTTTTTTGATATTACTTTTCTTTTATGTAATTACTGTTTTTTTTATATAATTACCTTTTTTATATAATTACTTTTTTTTATACAATTGTTTTTTTTATATAATTACTTTTTTCGAGAGAAATTGATAAAAAGCAAAAGAATGTTCTGATAATTTTTATTGTATAGTATGAAATTTTGTAGAAACGACATACCTACATTAGTAACAAAGTTATGTTAGCGTTGAATTTTCAATTTGTAAGCTTTGCTTTGTGTGCAAAGCATGATACATTTTACATACATGTAAGATTAATTACTCAGAAGAAGAACAAAAAAGAAATAGTAAAGAAATGTGATTAATTTCAAATGGAGAATAATTTTTATCTTTTTTTTTTCTACTCGACTGCCATAATAAATTGTTAAAATTGCAGGAGCTGAAGAACAAATTTAAGATATTTGTTAGAAATTTCTTCTTTGATGGAAAAATATGTTTACATTCATCATTTGAGACTGCCTATTTGTTAATTGTTAATCTTTACAAAAAACACCAGTCAAAATTTTTATACTTTTTGGTTTCTAATTAAACTGGAAAATTTGTTTCTTCCACTTTTTACCAACAAACATCTTCCAAAAACAATTATTTTCACCAATTCGCCTCATTTCACTCGAATATTGTTAAAAATATTGCATTTTCACTGCAGAATATTAATAATAGAAAAAAAGCTTTCTCTTGAGGAAGCAAAATTAATTGTCTACAAGTATTTTTTCATGAAAAGAAAAAATTCAAAAGTCAGTATTCTCTGTATGCATAAAAACCTTTATTAAATATTCGCAAAATGTGGACATATTAATAAACATTATTATATAAAAATAACAACGATTTGTCTTTTTGAACATAAATGGATTAAAACAGTTTTTTTTTTATATAACAAGTATACCTAAAAAGGCAGTTAACTTTTTAAGACACAATTTTCATATTTTACAGAATTACATTTAAATTACAGAATTACATTTTAATTACAGAATTACAATTTAAAAATACTTGAACGTAAAATTGTTGAAAAATTGCAATAATTATATTCAAATAAATTGTAACAACAAACTGTACAACAATTCAAAATGTGATAATAATCTCTAGCTTTTTAAAGGATCAAAATCTAGTGGCATTTGTTTTAATTAAATGAAAATCTAATGCCTGGAAAAGCGTAAAAAGTGTAAAAATTTGGGTGCGTTGAAAAAGCTCAGTCTATTTAATTTCCAAGGAAAAAAGGTATGTTTAAAAAATTCATTTCACTGAAATTAAAATCAAAATTTGACAATGTTAATTCTCGTGGATAAAAAATTACAGAAATTATTAAAAATATCACAGTAGATGTAAATCTTTACCAGAAGATAGAATGTACGTGTTTATAAATTGAACTCTTATAATCTAAGGTTCCTGCTTTAATGATCCTTACAATTTTGAAAACTCAAGGCACTTTTGGAATATAATCTCTTTTTTTTTAATTATATCGCAAAGAAGTGGAATTATCCATAATCGATTAATATTCTTTAATTAAATGTATTGGTCTCTTGAAGCAAATCAATTGAATAAAGAAAATAATTTCACAAGAAATGAAATTAATCTTTCTTTGTTTATTTTTCCATCGTTTTTAATTTCTCTTTAATTCTTTTAATTCTTAATTTTTCTATTTTTTAGTAGCTCTGCTTCTTAATTTCTTTTATAGTTTTTCTGTTTCTTAATTTCTTTTCTAGTTTTTCTGCTTCTTAATTTATTTCTTTTATAGTTTTTCTGCCTCTTAATTTATTCTTTTTCTAGTTTTTCTGATTCTTAATTTCTTTTCTAGTTTCTCTGCTTCTTAATTTATCTTCTAGCTTCCCTGCTTCTTAATTTATTTCCTTTTTAATTTCTCTGATTCTTAATTTATTATTTTCCTATTTATTTTTCTTTTCCAGCTTCTTCGATTTCTGATTATTTCTTTTTTTGTTTCTCTGGTTTTTAGTTTATTTTTTTAGCTACTCCAGTCCTTAATTTTTAATACCTTTCTCTTTTAGTTTCTCTGATTCTTAATTTACTCTTCGCTTAATATCTTAATAAATTTGCTATGTTTTATTACTCTGCCTAATCAGTCTAAACCGAAATTCCAGTTTTTTAAAATTAAAATATCCTGGCCTAATTTAGAAAAACGATTCAAGTTCTGTTTTGTCATTTGTTCTAGAAATGTGTGTTAAAAAAGCAGCTAATCGACTGACAATTACGATTGAAGGAATGTTTTTGCCTAAAGTAA
Source organism: Ganaspis sp. Gsp50 (assembly GCA_011057455.1). Classification (NCBI taxonomy): domain Eukaryota; kingdom Metazoa; phylum Arthropoda; class Insecta; order Hymenoptera; family Figitidae; genus Ganaspis; species Ganaspis sp. Gsp50. The sequence goes on from WNHD01000586.1 coordinate 29,131, forward strand.
CTTTTTTTTTCATTAAGTAAGCTTACTTGTACTCTTGTGATTGTGATTTGTACTCTATGCTAAGAAGAATTGTACAAACGATCAGTGATGCTCAGGACGAACCCATTTATACGATCCGTAATAAATAAAATTATTGTGCTTCGCCATTTCATCAGCCTCTTTTGGTCCACGGGATCCGTATCTGCAAGGAATCGTGATTTTTAATTGATTGTTTAAAACTCATTTTTTTCATTCATTATTTCATTCATTATTTTATGCATTATTTTATTCATTATTTAATTAATTAATTCATTCATTATTTAATTCTTTCATCATTTCTTTCAATATTTCTTCCACTATTTCTTTCATTATTTCTTTCGTTATTTCTTTCATTATTATTTTCATTAATTCATTATTTCTTTCACTATTTCTTTCACTATTTCTTTCATTATTTCTTTCGTTATTTCTTTCATTATTTCACTCATTCATTCATTCATTATTTCTTTTATTATTTCATTCATTCATTCATTCATTATTTATTTCATTATTTCATTTATTATTTTTATTTGAACTTTTAAACATTTTTTACAATCGCAACAAATTTAGCAATGTAGGATAATAATTTATTTCTCACCTGTAGGGAATAGGGCGGATTTTTTCGTTCTCGATTCGATGAAGAAGTGGAGTAAAAATTCTCCAAGCCTCTGAAAGTTCATCGCTGCGAACAAAGTGCATTTGTGATCCACAGAAAACATCCAAAATCAGTCTTTCATACGCATCAGGAAGTTTTAAACCCTGCAAAAAATTTGCATTTATTGATCAATAACTAAAAACGTATTATTATTATTATTTTGAATTGAATTAGAATTATTATATAATTATTATTACATAATTAATTATCATATAATTATTATTACATAATTAATTATCATATAATTATTATTACATAATTAATTATCATATAAATATTATTACATAATGATATTATTTACTCTCACTTTCACGAGTATTTTAATTTAATTAACAATTTATGCATTAAGAATGAATGCAGTTTTACCTTATACCTGCTGCCATAAGTTAAATCTAATTCTGTTTCTTCCATATCAAAAGTGATACCTGGAGATTTTGTCATCATCTTTATGTAGAGAGCTTCACCAGGTTGAACTCGAATAACGAGTTCGTTTCTTTTCGCTTTCCCGTCGAAAATATCACCTGGGACGTCCCGATATTGTACTCTAATTTCCGCTTTACGTTCATTTAATGCTAAAACGTGAAAAAAAAACGATTATTACTACATTATGATTATTAATACTATTATTATTACATTATGATTATTATTACGATTATTATTACATTATGATTATTATTACGAATATTATTACGATTATTATTACATTTTCATTATTAGCGAAGCTTTATCATAAAATTAGTTACTACCAGTTATTATTCTTATTTATATTTTTTATCGTCACTATTCTCAATTGTTAATACTTTACCATTGTTCATATTTTCATAATTACTACTCTACCTTTCCCACAACGTAAAATAAAAGGCACGCCATCCCAGCGTTCATTATTGATCCTTAGAACTGAAAGAGCATAAGTAGGAGTATTGGAATCCGCAGGAACCGTCGAATCATCCAAATATCCCAATTTTCCATCCTCATCTTTCGCATCTGGATCGCCTACATACTGTCCAAGCACCACATCATCTAATTCAACAGGCTTTATGCATTTCAAAACCTTCACTTTTTCATTTCTAAAAAAAAAATTTTCTTCCATTAATTGCATTTCTATAAAAAAAAAAAACAATATAAATCTTTTAATTACGTTCTTCTAGTTACATTCTTCTAGTTGCATTCTTCTAGTTACATTCTTCTAGTTACATTCTTCTAGTTACATTCTAATTTTCTACTTTCTATAAAAAAAAACAGTATAAACCTAATTACATCCTACTTTTCTACACGCAATGAATAAAAAAACATTATCTATTACATAATCTAACAATATTATTCAACTTTTATCAAATAATATCTGTTTTAAAATAAAATTGCCTACTTTAGAAATCATTCCGATAAAGGCAATTTTATCAGCTTTTTTGTCAGATAAAGCTTTCATTTACAAGTGTTTCAGCATTCCGTTAATGTTGATTAGTATTTATCTACCTAATATCGTCTGGATGACACGAAGCGGGTTTCTCCATGGCAAACAAAGACAATATTTGCAGCAAGTGATTTTGCATGACATCTCTGATGATTCCAAATTCATCGAAATATCCTCCTCTACCTTGAGTTCCGAAAGGCTCTTTAAAAGTGATCTGCACCGACGCAATACTGTCGCGATTCCAAGTTGGGCTGAAAATTCTATTTCCAAATCGCAATGTCATCAGATTCTGCACCATTTCTTTTCCAAGATAATGATCAATTCGATACATCTGATCTTCTCTGAACAGAGAAGCCAGATGATCTGATAACTGTTGCGAAGTGACTGCGTCTCTTCCAAAAGGCTTTTCTATTATTATCCTGGTCCATCCTCTACAACAAATAAATAAATATGTACTATGCATAAATTTAATCAATCATAAATAACGAAATATTATTCAAATAATCTTAATATTCATTTACGAACAATTAAAAAAAAAATTTAATGTTTAATGTAAATTAAAAAAAAACATCTACATAGAGCATCAAAAATTTCAATTGTTTTAAAATTATCGACTCGAATAAAAAGGGATAAAAAATTTTAAAAAAAGATTAAAAAAACATCTGCATAGAGCATCCAAAATTTGAATTGTTTTAAAATTATCGACTCGAATGGAAAGTGATAAATAATAAAAAAAAATGATTAAAAAAAAACATCTACATAGAGCATCCAAAATTTAAATTCTTCTTAAATTATCGACTCGAATGAAATGAGATGAAAAATAAAAAAATAAAGAAAAGAAAAATGAAACAAAAAAAGTGAAAACAAAAAAATTGAGAACAAAAAAATTAAAAATAAAAAAAAATATTAAAAATCAAAAATAAAAAGATTTTAAAATTAAGAGTAAAAAATTGGCAATACATGAAGATATTCATACTTTTGTCCCATACAGGTGTTTTTCACGTGGACTGTCACGGTTTCAAAAACAGTTGGCGGCAGTGCCAAATAAAATAATCTGTTTGCTTTTTGTCCTTTTTCGTGATTCTCGAGTTGCTGATTAAGTAATTCGAAATCCCTGCGAGTATTGTAGGATCCAACGACGTAATGATTTAATTTCCAAAATTCTTCATACTTTTCTTCGTCACCGGGCTTCACTTTCATATACTGCTCGCATTTTTCTCGCAAATCTTTGACAGTCAAATTGCTTCTGGCATAACCGAAAAATGTCGTTGTCTTTGGCAGTAAATTGTCGCGGAACAACCACCAGAGGGTCGGATAAATCTTCTTCTTCGCCAAGTCACCCTTTTGACAAAGAAAATACCAAAAGCGAATTAAAAACAAAAATTAGTAATTTACGTACTTTTATTATCATACAGAAACATGCGGAAGGTTTTATTTTTCAAATATCTTTAGTCAACTTTAAATTAAGTAACATAATAATAAATTCATTAATTAAATAATTCATAAATTAAATTCATTAGTTAATTTTTTTTTATAATAAAATAAGACAATTTTTTGTAATTAATAAAAACAATTTTTTGTAATCAAATAAAACCATTTTTTGTAATTAAATAACACAATTTTTTTTAATCACAATTTTTTGGTAATCAAAAAACGTAATTTAATTTGTTACAAATGTGTACACTAATTAAAGAAAATGAACTTACGGAAGCTCCAAGAGTGACGAACACGTGAGGATAAGAGGAATCAAAGTGAGTACCTTCCAAATGATCCATTTCCTCTGATTTCAAGGACTGCCTGATAAACATCAGACTGTCCTCCGTAGATCGTCCTAAAATCAAAAAATAATTAATAATAATCATTTCTATCACATAATCACAAACTAAATATTTTGTTCTGCGCTAATAAATACTTGATGGAAATTCTCGTCAACTTTAGCCTTGAAAATCAAATTAACTTTTTCTACAGTCGCAGTTGCTTGTAATTAAGCAACAATTCAATTTCTTGCCTCCAAAGACCTTGATTAATGATTTTTTTTTCCGCAAAAAATTCCCAAATCTCAATTTCTCATTTCTTGTGTAACTCAAATTTTTTCATTTCAACAATACTGTTCATTTGAAATTAAAAATTCTATTTACAGTTTTAAAACAGATCAAGATAATTTTTTTATTTCGATTTAAAAATTATTGTTAAATTTGAAAATAATTTCGATAAAAAAATTATTGAATTTTAAAAATTATATTTAATATTCTATTTTAAAAGTCCTTAGTAAAAAGTTTATTTAAAAATACTAGTTACAAAAAATGCTTGAAAATTTCATTTAAAAAGATTATTTAAAAATAGGAATTATAATTTTAATTTAAACATTCTATTTCTATTTAAAATTCTAGTTACAATTTCAGTTTAAAAATTCTATTTACAATTTCTGTTTAAAAATTCTATTTACAATTTTTGTTTAAAAATTCTATTTACAATTTGTACGTAAATAACTTTTTTACTGTTACCAATGGCAATTATATTTTGCATAAATAACATAATTCTTAATTGTTCATATTATTTGCAGTTTGTGTTTTATTTATATTTCTATACTTTGTGTTTATATTTTCCATAAATTATATTTTTACTTATAGGCATAAAATTTTTCTTTTTTATTTTTTCCGAGATTTTTTCTTTTAATTACTTTCTGTAAATAATAATGAAAAATAAGTAAACAATGCAGTGACAAAAATAATAATGAAATAATATTGTAATGACAATGATGAGAATTATTTATTTTATTTAAGAAATAATAATGATAATAATAATAATAATAATAATAATAATAATAATAATAATAATAATAATAAAAATACCCGAGCCAAGTACTCGAGCGTAAAAAAAAAAATAAAAATAAAAATAATAATGATAATAATAGTAATAGAAAATAATAATCTCGGTACAAAAGAACATTTGTTTATTGCAGCCCATTTACATGTGTAATAAATAAATAAATAAAAAACAATAACAATAATCATAAAAATATAATAATAATGAAAATAATGAAAATAATAAAAATGTACAAATAATAAATAATTACAATAATTGCAACGAAATTGTTTTCTTAAAAAAAGCAATTTACATATGCATAGGTAATACACACGTCAACTGACAGCGATAAAGAATTAAATAAAAAAAATATTTAAAATATAAAAATACCAGATAATCGACTTACTGATTAATTCCGCCATTATTTAAATTTAACAAAACAATGCAGAAAGAGTCGTGTGATTTAAAATACAGTTAGTATTTTTTATTTTATAAAAAATATTTTTTTTTTTTATAAAAAATATTTTTGTCAGTCAATAATTTTTGCTCCGAATGGTATGAACGAGCAATTGAAACTGAAAAGAGAATCGTATTCCGCAGAGTCAGTGAATTGAGTTAAAAACCACGTGGATGGTACACATACAAAAAAGTAGATACAAATGTGCGTGTACAATATTTATATTACAAGATGATACGTCAATGTAAAATAACTGAAAATTATTTTGCAAGATTTATTGACGTTTAAAATTTACGTTTCAGAGATTTTTTTGAAAAAAATAAATAAATAAAGTATAATCACAATTGTATAATGATTGATTAATAATTAAAAAAATCGATTGTATTTAAAATAAATAAAATGCAGTTTGATGAAATAAAATAAAATAAAAAAATAAAATTTCAACTGTGTTTTATAAAATTTTTAAAATTAAAAAATAGAAAAAATAGAAAAAAGTTCACATGTATAAAAATAAATTTTTTATTTTTTAAAAGTACACTACAATAATTTTTATTTAGTATAAAGAAACAAAAATATTGCGATAAAAATTAAAACTAAATTACAACAAAATTACATAAAAAACAAAGAATTACAATAAAAGATATAAAAATAAACACGAGCGTAAAAAAAACACGCAAATAAAAAATATAATAAAGAATAAAAATAATCTCAAATGAAATAAACAGCAGAATTAAAAAAAAATTATGAATAAAATAAATACGAATAAAATAAATACGAAAATGAATATAATAAATGAAAATGAATTATAATAACGAAATAGTAAGAAATAATTATAGAATATAGAATATAGAAAAATCGTCACTCTTGTAATTAAGAATTTAAAAGGCAAATTTGAAATTTAAAAATATAACATTTAGAGCATTTAAATAATAGGAATTAATTAAAGCGGATGAGAATTAACTTAAATTATAATCTAACAATGTTTAAGCTTTATCAATCGAATAATAAAAAAATCGTAGTACGTTGAGATTTTTTTTTATTGTTATATGTCATTCTGAAGTGAGGGTCAAGGTTACAACGAGGTACTTGTGTTTAACAATCAAAGAAATATTATGCAGCTAAGCTTAAATTACCTTCAATAATGAACTTTCAGATATCCAGAATTTTGCATTTTTCTTTTCAGTGTAGAAAACGTATTTTAAAATTGAATTGTATAATCTCGCAAAAATTGTTTTACATTCAGAGCACAACTTTATAACAAATTTTCCACGTCTTTTGGAATCTTTTTTCAAATAATAATTTAATAAAAATCGCAAAAGATTCAATGTAACTTACATTGTTTTGTGATTTATATTCAGAATTTTTTTTATTCTTTAGTTAAATGAAGCTAAATAAATAATCTTAAAAAATTAAGTAGAGGATTTTCATTTTAAATATAATAAAATAATTTTAAATATAATAAAATAATTTTAAATTTAATAAAATAATTTTAAATATAATAAAATAATTTTAAATTT
>WNHD01000587.1:0-28317 GCA_011057455.1 Ganaspis sp. Gsp50
ATAATAATAATAATAATAATAATAATAATAATAATAATAATAATAATAATAATAATAATAATAATACAAATTTTCATACAGTTTCTTCCCAAATTTTCTAATTTAACAATAATAATAAAATTAAGATAGATAACAATGATTATTTATTGTTTATTGAAATTTGTTTATTGAATTGTTTATGTTTTATATTAATCATAAAAGTTTGAAACAACACTGAAAGATGTAAAAAAATTTTTTTTTAATACTCACGCAGCATGCACTGATTGAGACAGCAGTCTCTATTATGATTGCAAGGTCCCGGAGGCAATTGACATGCTTCAATTGAAGTGACAAAAAATGCTGCGCAAATGAGCAAAAGAGTGACAAGAATTTTGAATTCCATTTTAAGTCTCATAAAATTAACAGCAAGTACTCACAACTTTATATACTGCCGTGATTATCCTCAATTAAAAATGTAAAGGAAAAAAATTACAAAAGCTTTGTTTTCCTAATGATAAGAAAGAAAGTTGCAAACTTATTGTACATTTTCAAAACAGGAAAATTGAATTGTTTAATTGCGGCAAGATGATAATTTTTAAGACACACTTGTTAAAAGCTGAAAAGTAAATCCCCTTGATTGTGAACGTCAAAATGAAGGAAAAATTCAAAATCCCGCGCACTTTGGAATTTGTAAAATTTTTTTTTTTTTTTTATTACCCACTGGAGATAATTACTGTATTATGCAAAGAATCTAAAAAGCTGCATCACAAACTGATGGTAATTACGAGCAGTCGGTAATGCAACTTTTTGCAAAAATCATAGAATACATTTTATCATTTCTTGACAATTTCTCCAGCATGATGCAGCTGCTGCCGAGGCTGCTGCACAATTTTTTCGTCTCACGGTTGGAGAAAACTTTTGTTAACTTTTGTAGTATATATTTTTATATTGTTCTGATTTTTTATCTTATTTTAAAATTTTTGTTGTTCCTCTGCACGTACCCTATCTTTTTTTTCCTTGCAATCAACTAGAGCAGTTGTCTAATTGTGAAACAGGCAAGTTTTTTATGAGCAAAGTTTTTTTCTTACTGCTGTCTTGTAGTAAACCAACTGCTTTCTCGTCTGTAGATTTCGTGTAAATGCATAGTGCCATAATTTCCAGAGTATGTTTCTTGGAAAATTTTACAACTCGTTTTCAAAAATTCAGAATACTTGATATGATATTATTCATATACTAAATATGAAACATATATGTTTCATATTTGTCAATGTGTTTCACTTGACAAAATTAACAATTAACAAGTGGTATGCAACAGAATGTGTGTCATTTATTGAAAGCCAAAGCATTTACAAAATATTAAATTATCATTAAAGTAATTTATAAATGCTAACATGCAGTGTAGATATTCATTAATTTATAATCATTAGTAAAACTATTTAAATTCTTTTTCAGCTCTTTTCAAAAGAGCTGAAAGAGCTTTTCTTTCTCGTTTTCAAAATTTCTTCTTTTAGAATCCAAACTTCTATTATTTTTCTGCACTTGGTTGCTGAAAATTTATAAATCCACATGTACATAAATGATACAGTTGCCGGCCACTTAAGGCTCTCTATTTCAAAAATTTAACTTTGAGGATCACATAAATATTTAGAAAGAGGAAACAATTGGTATATGCAAAATGCAAAATATATAATATCAATGATAATATAATATGAATTTATATGACTGCTTTTTATAAATATAAAAAATTAGTTTTCTAAACTTCTCAAATACGACAATTGACGAATCAGTTGGTAATCATGAATTCGGCAAAATTACTATAAAAAACGCAATGACTTTTTTATTTTAACACAAGAATGTTGGTCGGGTTTTAAGGCTAAAATGCAAATTTTCTATGAACTTTCTTTCACTGTTAACTAGTTTCCAAGATTGAATCATTATTTGTTAAGGTTTTTATATTTATGTATAATCTTTTTTAACATTAATTATGCATTATTTCAATATTTAAAAATTTTTATTACACCGGACCGATATAAATAAGCAAACAAAAAATTTGCCGATGTTTAGGGCAATCTTAAATAGCATTGCACATGTCTAGAACTTAGCCGAGGATATTTCAAAGCTTATTTTGCAATTTGATATAATAAATTACGGGATTTCTTGTTTTTAAATACAAAAATTTTTTATAAAGATTGTTAGTTTTAGGCTCAGTAGAATTTGCATCATTAGGTACTTACAGCAGGTGGCTGAGGTTCATCATCTGTGCAAATCTCATCCAATGAACTAGTAACTTTAGTCATCGATGTTCCAGATTTCGGTTTTTTACCCTTCGGTTCTGCAGGAGCACCGGTCAAAACTATAGGTGCATTTAACTTCGTTTGAGGAAAACCTTTTATCATATGATCATTTTCAATAATATTCTTTATAATCTCTTCTCTAGTATATGTAGGACAATCTGCATCCTTGGCTTCAATTAGTAAAAAATTTATTAAAATAATAGCAATGCTCCAAAACATTTTCAAATTGCAGACGAACATTTTAAACTAAAATTTCTTTTAAATTCTCAATCGACTCGGTTCTCTTATATAGTATAGTTAATCAAATTTCGTGATTCTTGTGTCATGAAAAATCGTGATTCTTCAAGACCGTGTTTTTTACTTATGGCCAACTCCACTGACTTTCGTCAGATGAGTGTTGCTGGCAGAGCACAAAACTGTATTAATTTTATCATTATTCATAAAATGCATTTCTAGCAAACATTTTGCTAAACATTTTGCTATTTATTTAAAAATCGTAAAGTATTATAAAATTGTAAAATTAAAGATGTACGAGTAGGGTTAAAATAGTTGCAATCGCAAAAAGCATACGTTTAGTTTTACAAAAAAAAATACTAATAAAATATGAGACAAAAATTAATAAGGTCCTTATTAATAATTAATAAGGTCCAATTAGGTAAATAAAAATTGTCTTTAAAACTTCCTCAAAAAATTCCTCAAAACTTTCCTCAAAATGTTATTAAAATCTATTTAATACAAATTATGAAATAAATCTTGTATATGGCTTATTGTACCGAAGTCATGACCCTGCAGTTTTATAGTGAATGAATAAAAAAAGCGTGGCACAAATTTGAAATATTTAAAAATATTCTTGCATATTGTTTTAGTCATCAGCTCAATTTTCAGTCTTGAAATTTCATGTTTGAGGTAAAAATAAATGCGTAAAAAATAGTGACATTAAGTATTCACTTTTTCCTTTGCAAAAATTTGTGTACGTGGCATATTTTCTTTTTCGTAAAACCAAAGTTTTTTATTATGCCATAAAAGTTTATTTCATCACGTTTCTAATCATTGCTTCGCATTTAGACAGCAAAACTTAATTTTGAATTTTTTTTAAATGTAATATTATCTCGAATATTATTTAGGCTTAATTTGCTTAAAAAGTAGAGTAGAATATTACTTATTGTTAGATTCCAAGGTTAAGAGGAACATGCACGAAATAGTGCATTTTTAGGTTATAATTTATAATTAAAAAGTGCTTCAAGCAGATTGTTATAAACAAATGCAGAACAATTACAATTTTATTCATTTAATTAATTTGAAAATATCTAATATTCATTCGATTTGTCCTAAAAAATTACTAAAATTACTAAAAAATTACTAAAATTACTAAAAAATTACTAAAATTACTACTAAAGGAACGTACTTTATTGGGAAGTTATTCACTTTATTTTTGTTTATATTTTGTTTATATTATTCGGCTAACCGATCGAATACGCATCTTGTACTTTCCGCTGGGTTGGTACATTAACAAATATTTTACATTGGATTCTGAATATTTTTAAATTTGACTAAAAATTAAAAATAACATTTTACTGTCCGCTTTCGACGAAATGCTTGAAAATTTGATAAAGTAAACTTTTATGGCATAATAGAAAACTTTCGTTTTTACAAAAAAATTTGCCACATGTACAAATTTCTGTAAAAAAATAAAATTTAACTACTAAATGTTCCTACATTTTACGCATTTATTTTTAGCTCGAATATAAAACTTAAAGGCTGAACATTGAACAGATAAATATTAAAAAACAATGCAATTTTTTTTATATTTTTGCGTAAATATAAATAATTATATTTATAAATAATTATATTTATAAATAATTATATAATAAATATTATAAATTGAACCATCTTGACGTATAAATATTATAAATATTTATTTTTTATTATTTTTTTTATTATTTTTATTATCCCTCTATGGTATACCCTTTCGGGTATTAAATATTTATTATTTTAAATATTTAAAATTTGTACCAAACAGTTGAATTTATCTTGAGAATTGAATTTTTGTCACCTCTAGGAGAATTATTATAACATTAAAAATGTTATTTAGGAGTAGAAATTATTGTTTATAAATTTGACATTATTTTGTACAATAAAAAACACTAAGCAAAAAAATTACTAAAAAATACTTGCAAAGTTACAAAAATATCCATTTTATTCGCATATTGTTGAATTCTTGCAAAGAACTTCAAATAATAATTCTTCGCGCAATATACAAATTTCATTACCTATCGGTTTAATTAATTTCTTTCCCAAGTATTTCTGTTGTAATTAATTTCTGTTGTCTATTCGCAGTCAAAATTTAAAACCACCTACATTAATTTGAAGTCTTTTTGCATTATATTTTTAAAATTTCTATTTTTTTAATACACGTTTCGTATACACGTCAGAAATAATAAAGGCACTATTGTCGGCGTGTCTTTTTAAACATTAATTCTTTTGTTTCTTTTGTTCTTTCTTTAAATTATCATTGCGAAGGATGAAAATGTGATGAAATAAACTTTTATAGCATATAATAAAAAATTTTCGTATTACAAAAAAATATGCCATATACACAAATTTTTGCAAAAAAAAAAGTGAATACTTATTATTTTCTATGCATTTATTTTTATCTTGAAACTTCAAGGCTGAAAATAACTTACTTATACGTTTTTTTATGACCCTTGAATATGTACTCTTCCACGTCGGACGTATGTACGACTGTTATAATAATATAAAAAATCAAAGTCAGTAAATTACATTGCAAAATAAACAAACATTTCTTACAAAAATTTCGTGTTAATGCCGAAAGAAAAAGGAAAGGAAAATACGAGGAAACACATTTTCTAAAATTAGTATAATATTTCTATCATGACAAACATGGCAATTATTTTGTATTCTGAATAATGTAATTTTACATTGTAAGAGTAATTATGGACAATAATCTGACAACTTTTGCAGCGTGGCGCTTATAAATTCAACAACCTCTAGGTCAGTTCGAACAATTTGAAACTCTTTGGCTTTGATACTTTGAAGGGAACTCTTTAAATCGTTCATCACTTGATAAAGAATGCTAATGCAAGTTGCTTCAAAATAAAGAATATCAACTGTTCCCATGTAAGATTTAACATTTCGTTTGGTTTTATAAATGAGTGATTCAATGGCTGAGAGTGCATTCACAACTTGATGAGACAAATCTATTTGGATTTGGTTTTCTGAAATTGAATTTTCATTGCTGCTGTTATCAATTGAATCTTTCTGTTCCATTCCGATTTCACCAACAGGTTTTATTGTAGAAAATACTTTTTTTGCGATATTGGAACAGTATCGAGCAAGCAGCACTTCGTCTGCAGTGAGAGTGAGTTGGAACTGTAAAATTATTGAAATTTCATTGCCCAATTGAGTAATAACAGAAGATAGTGATGTGTTGAAATCACTGGTAGAAAAATTATTGAGCAGATTTGAATGCAATTTTTTGCCCAAATTTGCTATTTCACTGGAAATGTTGATTGCGTATTGACCCGCGATCATTCTGTTGTCATGAAGTCCTTTTCTTCGCTCCTCCTGGAATTTAAATTGTTTCGTTGATGGTCAATACATCTTGATAATAATCTTCATAATAATAATGATAATAATGATAATAATTATAATAATTATAATAATTATAATAATTATAATAATGATAATAATGATAATAATGATAATAATGATAATAATGACAATAATTATGCAACAACTATTGAAAAGTTTAAAGTACAAAAATGTGATGATGTTTATGATGAAAACGGAAAGAGATATCTCTGACTACATTATCATCTTACCGTAGGTATGAAGTTAGAAACCTCTTCTAAAAGCCTTTGCTCCTCTTTCTGGATCTCCTCATCACTTGTTTGCATCTTTGAATCTAGTAACATGACAAAACTGGACAACTTTTCAGTAACATTGGGTAGAAACTTTACAAATCGTTTTACACTCTCTGCAGTATAGTCATCATAGGTTCTTGACAATTCCTCCAGCATTTCGACAATTTTACTAGCAATGTCGCTCACAGCTTTTGAAATTCTCCAAAAGTCTTTAGCTACAGATTTGTCAGTATCAATTTCCTTGAGATTCAAAACTCCATCATAAAGGTCATTGTTAATAGCACTAATCTTTATGAATTTGTTCAGCACCATTTTTTCGTACTCGCTCACAAGAGACGTGTCGTTTCTGAGGAGTTGAAGCAAATCGTTGCTGGCTTCAGTGACTAGCCGAGCACTGTCAAAAATATTCGGAAGATTCTCAGCGGATGCCCAAAGTTTGTACTTGGAGAATTCAATAAACATGTTCTTCAAGAGCCTAGAACCTTCTTTAACTGCTTTGCTTGTGGTTATTGCACTCTCAATGGTCATCTGTAAGGGAAAATTTCCGTTTCATTGAATAATGCAAATTTCCAAAGAAACAAGAGTCTTAATGCAGTTATATTTAAATGTACCTCTGACTGATTTGATCCAAACATCTTGAACGTTTCTGCCGGGAGCAAAGATATGGTTTCCTTTTTGTCTTCCGGTTGTAAAGGCTTCTGCAAACAAGGTTCATCAATTTTAGCACTTGGGAATATAAACTAAACAAAAACTAAACAAAAACTAAACAAAAACTAAACAAAAACTAAGCAAAAACTAAAGAAAATTCCAATGAGCGCTTTTTTTCTTGATTTTGAGATATGAACTTTAACTATCGTACTTTTGTTAGGTGTGTGGGAAATTATTATAAATCATTAAAATCATTGTCAACGTAAGCATTAGCATCATCATCATCATTCTTACCTTATTGAAACTAGAATCCGAATGCCGCAAAAGCTCATCCAAAAGCCTAACTACCTTTAACTCAGTTTCAGAAATATGAAATCTGTTTTCTTTGATAACTGTCAAAAATGTATAAAATTCGTTAAGAAATTGAGAAGAAATTAATATCGCATTGGATTCAATTTCGAAAAAGTCACTCATCAAATCTTTATTATCAGAACGTAATACCCGTTCATAAACTTCGTAATTCATGGATTTAATGCTCTCGATAATGTTCACCACATGATGAGAAAATTTCACCCGAACATCATTTTCATTTACCCTAACTCTATCCTCTTTGCGACAATTATCAAAATCAGCTTCGTTTGTGGACATCATTAATCCATCTTTAAGACTTTCAGACAAATATTCTGTGTCTTTGACCGTTTCCGCTTCTATGCTATTGCGGAAGATGTTTCTTGTTATAAGAGAGTTGGAAATCCCATTAAGAAGAGATTCAAAAAGTCTTTGAATTTCCAAATCATGATCAAAAGATCCGCAAAGAACGTTCAAATGAAATTTTTTAACAATTTCCAAAGTTTCGCTGGAAACGTTATAAGCATATTCACTAAGAAAGGTTTGCGTCTCATGGATACGGCTTCTTATCTCTTCCTGAAACAAATAAATAAACAAATAAATATAAATCGTATTTTGTTATTTTATTGGCCTAATTTAACTCAATTATATATATAACTTATTAAAATATGAAATGCGAGGTTTGTTACGTAAATTATCTTATTATCTAAATTATTAAACTTATTCGTTAGTTATTTAATTTATTAAATATTAATTACGTTAGTGACACATTACTTATATTAATTGAAATTAAGAAAATAATTAACCTTGTTTTGTTCAAGCTGCTGTTGAGACGGTCGGACCAACAACAAAGTGATGATGGACAGTAATATCAAATACACTTGATGCTTCATATTGAAATGTAGATTTCAACGTATTCTATACACTTTATATATAAATCTAAATCTCACCTTTTGTTGCTCTTATCATATTTGATTTACAAAGCAAATTATAATTTGCATAAAATTTATGAAAACCCATTGTAGTAGTTTAATACCTCTTTATAACAAATAACTTATAATTATAATAATTTATAACCAATGCGTAAGAATGTGTTTATCAATGTAATATTTGAATATTAATTGAAAAAGAGAAATGTTTGTAAAGACTGGTGTATGAAGGACAAGATACTGTGACACAATTGCATTCAAGTTGTAACAATGAAAAACTGACAAAAAATGTATCTTGTTATTGAATAAATGAAAAGAAGCTTATCTATTTTGTATTTATTTTATTTACTTTTGACACAGATTAGCTAGAAAGAAAAAAATTTCCGTGCCTCATAAATCTTTTAATTTGATTTTTATTACGTTTTTAGGTCGATCATTAATAAATTAATATTTTTATAGTCATTGTAAACGATTTTTAGTTTAAAAAGAAAAATAAGAAAAAAAATAAGAAAAGAAAAATAAGAACGTTGAACCAATAAATGAAACAAACAATCCAAAAGGTATATGAAAATCAAAGTGAAACTTAATTACAAGTTTAATCGCATTGTATCATTAATTAACATCAAATAACAAAGTTGGCAAATTTAAAAAATAAGCATTTTGTCTGCGGTTATAAATTCTGTAAATATTATACCTAAAATTAATAAATTACTATGAGATTTTAAAAATGACCAAAAATAAAAAGTTTTACTCGTATTCAAAATAGTATAAATTATATCAATTGTTTAGGAACTATTGATTGTTATCAACGATTGCTTTTTCTATGATATTTTGAAAAATATTTGAAATATTTTGAAATAAATTTAGACTTCCCTCAGAATGGATGTCAAACTTTTGAAAATTCTCTTTTCTTGAATCTAATTTACAAAAATGTAATTAACAAAAATTAAATGAATAGCAAAAAATTATTTTTTGAATAGCACGAGTAGAAAAAATAATAAAGTTGAAAGTTCTTTTAAATAAGACGAATAAAATGTGTAATAATACACAATTACGCTAAATAAAAAATAAAATATCTCTACCATTAAATTCTTTAGACAAAAAAAAAATCGCGATGTAACGCAAACTGCTTTTCTCCCTCTTTTAACGTCACAAATTATACCCCCTTTTGACTTTTTGTGCGACATAATTTGGACACAACCCCTAAAGACCAACTTGTTTTCGATCATAATAGTGTTAATTATTTAAATTTGGTTACAACCCCTAAAGACTAACTTGTTTTCGATCATAATGGTGTTAATTATTTAAATACAGCGTAATGAAGAACAAAAAATTTTGGTCTCTATCACATTGGAGCAAAAAACGTAAAGCGATAAACAAAAATAATGAGAGCAAGAGAGATAGTGTTATCACTCTTGCGCTCATCGTTTTCTACTTTACGCTTTAGTTTCCTGCATCCATGTGATTTTTACCAGTAAATGAAGAGGACTTGTTTCCTTAGCCACCTGTCCACTATTTCTTCGACGTTTAAGACTTGGTTGTTCTTCCCTTTAAAGCTGAAAATAATTTTAAAAATTAATAGGAGATGGCAGACATCATATCAAAACAAAGAAGAATAAATGTAAATTATTTAATTAGAAATGATATTAATGATAATAATAATGTTAATAATAATAATGATAATAATAGAAAGGATAATAATAATAATATTAATAATAATAATAATAACAATAATAATAATAATAATAATACTAATGATAATAATAATTATAATAACAATAATGACAATAACTAACAATAATTAATTATATCGTAATTATTCAATTTTCAAAGGAATTTCATACATTTAAAAAATAAAACATTTTCAAAAATTACAAGCAAAAATTAAGAGAACAAAGAAAAAAGTTAATAAAAAAAAGTGTTAATAAATAAAATAGCGATTACTTACCAGTGGGACTTTGAAATTCGCCGCGTTTCTCAATAATCACTGAATCATGCGCTCTTCCAGGCGGGAAATTCAACTCCCCCTTCTCGCCAGACGACTGTTCTGCTTGGAGCATCTTCTGCTTTTTTACCATTTTGCCTCGACTCCTCGAACATCCTCGAAAGAGATTCATCATCATTGGCTCCGAGTTGCGCTCCGATGGAAATGATACGCTGTCCGCGCGCATGATTCACACCAATTCACACTCAACCGAAGTTTTGGGGAGTTGGGTGGTTCGGAGACCCAGATCGTATCCCGCCGGATTGGACGAAATGTGTCGTCTGCCTTGGCGGGCGGCAGTCGCTCGAAAGCGGCTGATTGTCCCTCGTGGTAGTGTGTCGTGTTGAACAGGTGATGTGATACTGTTCCCGGTCGCCGGCTCCTAGAACACAAAAAAGTGCAGTGTTGTGAGAATCGTGTACGAAAAAAAGGATAGAGTAAGACTGCAGATAACATGGCCGCTGCCGGTGCATCCTGTCGAGCGATTTTGGTCCTCAGGATCGAAATGACGCGAGTGTTCAGTGCCACTTCCAAGCTCACAGTGGCCAGGAAATACGGAAACGTTAGTCCTTGCTTTATTTTCTTTAAAAAATAATAGTTTATAATGCTTCTGTTTATTGGTGTACTCGACTTCCAGAGGTTATCATTGTTTACATTTCTCTGTATTCGTACCGGCTCGTTCCTGGAACTCTGTTGTTTCTTTTTTCTCTGGAAAAGTGCAGCCTTGCAATTCTGCCTAAATTCAGATTCTTCGCGGAACTTGAGCATTATTGCTTTTCTAAGACTTTCTTTTCTTTGATTTTAGTTTTAATTTGGGCTGAAATTTAAACGTCGAATTTGAGTCGTTATTTAAAAGTCGTTAATTTGGAATTGTTGTTATTTAATTTTGTGATATTATGAATTAGTTTAGTTTGTATTGAATCGAATTTTGAATTCACTTGATAAGTGGGGAAACATTTTTTTTTATTGTGAAAATTATGAAATGTAAAAAATTATAAAATGTAGAAAACTATAAAATGTAGAAAATTATAAAATGTAGAAAATTATAAAATGTAGAAAATATAAAATGTAGATTGAATAATTTGATTTAGGATTTTTTAACAAATTTTTTAAAATCAGAGACTTGAGGTCAAGTTCGTTGATCTGACGAATAAATGTTCGGACCAGTTTAGCAACTTCCCCTTTTTAATCCTCTCTAGTTCTTGATTGTAAGAGTGAATTTAACCTTCACCTGTCGCTATCTTAGATAATCTATATATCTTACATTTTTTGGTCTACTATTTGTGCTAGATTATCTTCGAACTAGGAAGACTATTTTTTATTCCTTCCAGTGCTCACAAAATTGTTTTGAAAATTTTTTTTTTTTTTAAATCTCTTTTTCTTAATTTTTCTTTTCTTAATTTCTTCTTAATTTTTAAAAATTTTTTTTCTTAATTTCTTTCTCTAAATTTCTTTTTCTAAATTTCTTTTACAAAATTTCTTTTTTTTAATTTCATTCTCTTTTCTTTTTCTAAATTTCTTTCTTTTCAGTTTCTTTCTTTGATATTTTTCATGATAGTTTTTCTTTAAATTTTCATTTTAAAATGGTAAAATAATTTTTCATGATTATGCTGATTTTTCGTAATTAATTTTCATTTCTTTCTCTATTTCGTAATCAAAGTTACAGGATGAAACAATAACAATTGGTTTGTGTTTATTTGTGTAAGAGACTTGTCATCGTATTTACCTCACGTTTTCCCTTTCTTTATATTAGACGCGTCGAAATTCATTTAGTCGCTTTCGCATTATCACATTGAGTGTAATGACCTGTGCTCTCTTAATCACGCAAGTAAACGTCCTAAGTTCGATTTTTTTTTACCACGAAACTCTTTTTCCATTAAAGAAATTAAAACTTTGCCAACTTTTAGAGTTGGCTTTTTACAAATTAAAAAAATTGCAAGGAATAATAATAAAAATATGACTGCTGTCAGAATCAACCAGGAATAAAAATACAAGAATTCTGAATGCTGACTATAGTAAATTTGGAGATTAGTGGATTTTGAAAATAGTTTTAATAAAAAAATTAAGTACCTGTAAATAATGTTTTTTAAAAAAAATAAAAATTCAAATGAAAAAAGTACAAGTGTATGTGAAATAATTTGGGTAAAAATAAAATACATTTACAAATGATGATAATGAAAAAGAAAACATTTATATTGAGGGGGAAAAAATTTTTATAGATGTTGGCTCTTTTTCTTTGGACAACGTTTCTAGACACATTCATTTCACTCACCCTATAAACTAGACTGATGATAGTAATAATAATACAAAAATGTGAATGGGAAAAAACAAATTTGGGGATGAAGACATCTTTATTCAAACAATTCAAGTCAATTCTACCATGTCCATTTATTCAGCAATTTATTTTCGTGAAAATTCTGTATACAAATAACACCAAGAATTCCAGGAATAATCCTGAAAGATTCCACTGGGAAATGCCATATTATAAAGTTATTTCTAAAATTTGTAGAAATTATGTTGGATAAATTTATCGAGAAAATCTTACTATTATTAATTAAGTAATAATAATAAATTATCTTACTATTATTAATTAAACAATAATAATAAATTATCTTACTATTATTAATTAAATAATAATAATAAATTATCTTACTATTATTAATTAAATAATAATAATAAATAATCTTACTATTATTAATTATTATTATTATTATCAATTGTAGCGCTATTATTTTTTTGAAAATAAAAATTTTTAAATTGTGAATACAGATAAAATATTAATAATAATAATAATAATAAAAATAAATCTGTACATAATAATATTATGTGTGTAAAAACATTTTTTCCTCTCCTACACTTATTTTGTAAAAAGAAAAATATTAATAAAATTAAAATATGAATAATAATAATAAAATAAAATTAGTCATAATGACAAAAATTATACCATCTTTTGTTCGATTATCAGACAATTTTTGGAAAATATATTTTTTTTGAACTCATCAATCGAAATTTCTAAATTATCTAAATATATTTTTTTTTGTTTAAAAATCCAAGTTTTGCTAATATTGTTCTCATTTAGTAAAACACTGGCTTCGGACAGCAGAATCATCTCGGGGCTGAAAATAAAAATAAAAAAGTTTAGCACCGAAATAGACACGAAGCTAGTCAGTTAATATTAGCAAAATGTAGACTGACATGTTTCGCCAAATTTTAAAATTCTTTCAAAAAATTTTCACTAATAAAATTTTTTATTTCTATTAAAAAATACGATATCAAATTTCAATTTTTAATTAAAAAAAAAAAATAATACCTACATATCAAGATCTAATGGAATTTTAAATAAACATTGTAATGTGTTCATTTTTTTTATATTCTTATTTGTTAAGTTAATTTTTTTCCTTTTGTGCACTGTTTCATTATGTTCCTTTTATTTTTTTTCTGCAGATTTGTACTCTCTTTAGTTGTAATTCTGAACAAGTATAATCGACACAAATCTTATGAATGATTCATTATTAAAAAGGGAAAATTTTTTAAGTCTGTTGTAATCTCCTTTCCAGGCGAAACGTCCAATGCCTTGGAGAGTAATAGTGACAAATCCCATCGCGCATAAATCGTTTTGCAGAATTATTCAAATTAAAAAAAATATATATTTTTCATTTTCAGACAAATTAAAAATTTTGGAATATTTTTTACTCAATTGTCATCAATTATATAGTCAATTACATATTGACAATGACAAAAACAATAACAAGGACAAGAACAGCAATTAAAATGATAACAACAATAAAAACATAAATAAGAACAAAAAAATGACGACAACAGCAACAACAATAAAAACAGCAACAATAAAAACAACGACAATGGCAACAACAAAGAAACGAGAATAACAATGACAACTACAAAAAGCGACGACAACAGCAACAACAACAATAAAAACAACAACAATAAAAACAACAACAAAAGCAACAACAATAGCAATAACAATAACAACAATAAAACAACGACAATAGCCGCAACAATAATAGCAAGAATAAAACAACGACAATGTCATCAACAACAATATCACCAACAACAATAACAACAATAAAACAACCACAATGGCAACAACAAAGAAACGAGAATAACAATGTCAACAACTACAAAAAGCGACGACAACAGCAACAACAACAATAAAAACAGCATGAATAAAAACAAAAATGACAAAACGATAACAATGACAACAACAAAGAAACGAGAACAACAAAAGCAACAACAACAATAGCAATAACAATAGCAACAATAAAACAACGATAATGTCATCAATAACAATAGCAACAACAATAAAACAAGGACAATGTCATCAACAACAATAGCAGCAACAACAATAACAACAATAAAACGAGGACAATGTCATCAACAACAATAGCAACAACAATAGCAACAATAAAACAACGACAATGTCAATAACAAAGAAACGAGAATAATAATGTCAACAACAACAAAAAACGACGACTACAGCAACAATTATAATAAAAACAGCATCATTAAAAACAATAACTAATCAATAACAGTAACAATGACAACAACAACAAAGAAACGAGAACAACAAATGCAACAACAACAATGGCAACAACAATAAAAACCCCAACAACAATGACAACAACAGTAATAATATTTACGAATATTATTATTATTACTATTGTTATTATTATTATTATTATTTCTTTTATTATTATTATTATTGTTACTATAAACGTAATTATAAAGAACATGATTATTTATTTATTGTACAACAAATATTGGCTAATTTTTTTCTTTTTAAGTAGTTTGATTTCTATACTGTAAGGTATAAAGTGGTGTTAACCTATAAAAGGGATTATCTGATTTATAATTTACATTTCAACGACAATGAAAAAATATTCAGTGTCCTGGTTTAAATATGAAGTGAGAGATAAATATAAGTCACAATACTTTCTGATGTCAGGACACTATAAATATTCTACCTCAGTTTAAGTTGAAAAATTTGACTCAATTTTATCTCCTTGACATGAAAAATTTGACTCAATTTTATCTCCTTGACATGAAAAATTGCGGTATTTTTCATTTTTTATTTAAATTTTTACTATTTTTGTGCGTTTATTATATTTATTTTATAATTATTTATACAATGTGACATAAAATGAGCTAGGAAATTACACACGAGAATTTCTGAGAAATATCTTCTTTAACTTTAGGGAATTACAAGTAGAATGCTGAAGGGATTCCGTAGAGATTCCATGCCGATTCCATGCCGATTCCATAAACATTAGTACAGAGAAATTTCGTACATTTTTATTGAATTTTTGTAAAAATGTATTAAATGGCTAAATGAAAGTTTGTGGAAATTCCGTAGAAATTCTATAGAAATTCTATTCTACAAAAATTCTGTAGAAATTCTATAGAAATTCCATTCTACAAAAATTCTGTAGAAATTCTATAGAAATTCCATTCTACAAAAATTCTGTAGAAATTCTATAAAAATTCCATTCTACAAAAATTCTGTAGAAATTCTATATAGAAATTTTTATTAAAATTCCGTAGAACTTGCTTAAAAATTTCTTAATTACTTTTGTGAAGATTCCGCAGTAATTCCATTCTACAAAAATTCCGTGGAAATGCTGTGGAAATTCTTTATCATGAAAAAGTCCGTATAGGAATTCTGTGGAACTTTTGTTTTTGAAAATAACTTGGAAATTTTGTGTAAAGTGTAAAAAACTTTCGTATAAATTCTGTAGAGTTTCTATAGAAATTCTACGAAAATTCCGCATAAATTATATGTAAATTTTTTTTTAGAATTGTTTAGTAATTGTATTGTATTTTTTGTAAACATTTTCTAGAATTTTTTGTGAAAATTCCAAAAGAATTCCATGAGAATTCTATAGAAATTCCACGGAAATTCCAAATGAATTCCATGAGAATTCAGTAGAAATTCTAAAGAAATTCCACAGAAATTCCACATAAATTCCACAGAAATTTGATAGGAACTTCATAGAACCTTCGTAGAAACTTTTTAGATATTCCATAGAAATCTTATAAAAATGCCATTGAAACTCCATAGAAATTCCATAGAAATTTCATAGAAATTTCATTAAAATCCCATAGATATTCCATAGAAGCTCCATAAAAACTCTATAGAAATTCCATAGAAACTTCACAGAAATTCTATAGAAACTCCACAGAAATTCTACAAAAACTCCATGGAAATTTCATAGAAATTCCACAGAGAATCCATAGAAATTCCATTCCACATACATTCCATAAAAATTCCATAGTAATTCCATAAAATTCCGATAGTAATTCCGTAAATATTCCATAGAAACTCCATGTAGAACTTTTACCAAAATTCTATATAAAAATTCCGTGGAAATTCCACAACAATTCTATAGAAATGTTACAGTCCAGATGGAATTTTTACAGAATTAAAAATAACCAAATGAACATTTTCCACAAAGAATTCCTCTTTTAATTCCATTGAAAATCTTGTTCAAGAAAGATTTGGTTCACTTTTTTGAAAAATGATAATGAAAATAATAAATTGCGATACAAAAGAAAAATACCATGAATAATAATACCAAATTTTGATTGAATACATACACTGGATCATTAATCAAAAACAAAATTTTTAAATAAAGATTTTGTGTGCTTATCGTAATGAAAATCAGTTAATAAATTAGATTAATAAAAATTCCAGAGAAAGATCAATAAAACATGTGGGATGTATCTGTAAATGATTCTGAGGTCGATTGAGTCATTCAAGAGTCAGTACATTCATCGCTCATAATGACACAATTCCTCAAGAAACAATTATTTATTTTCCAAACACCATGTTGCTGAATCTAAAAATAAAGCTGATCAAGTTTAGAACAATTAATTCACAAACTGCTCTAAATTCCAATTTTGTTAATTAACAATTTTATAATAATAATAAATAATAATAATAATAATAATAATAATAATAAATTTTAATAATAATAATAATAATTAATCGTTTGAAAATTTATAATTTGATAATTTTAATCATTACAATTTCAAAAAATTTAATTCATCATTATCAATAACTTTTTTCAATCTATTAATTTTTAATCAGAAAATAAATATTCTCAATTTGGTATTATTTTGTATTTTTTAAAATTTTTTATTCTTTTTAAAATTTTATTTTTTTTAAATATTTTCTTTTTTAAAAATTTTATTTTTTTTAAAAATTTTATTTTTTAAAAATATTTTATTTTTTAAAAATATTTCATTTTTTAAAAATTTTATTTCTTTTAAACATATTATTCTATTTTTTATTAAAAATCATTTTTATTAATATTTTTTTTTTTATATATTAACATTTTGCGAAAATATTCTTTTATGTATTTTATTGAATTTTTTTTATATATTATAATTGTTTAAAAATATACCATTATTTTACATTAAATTTAAAATTAAAATACCATTTAAATAATTGTGTTTTCTTGTAAGGAAACAAAGACTCGTTTTTAAGAATGCATTTTTCCATTGTGCAATGAAAACGAGATGTTAGATAAATCATGTCTACTTAACGTTTTCATTTTTACCCTCTTTTCAAAAGACGTAAGAATCCACTCGCAGTATCGTCTGAAAGAGTCTCATTTTTAAAAACCCTTCCTTGCTGTCATTTAAATTTTTCATAAATCACCATCTTTTTCTACCAAAAAGTATTTCCAGAAATTTTTTTTTTTTTTCTAGAAAAACTTTTATTAATAATATTTCAAAAAAATATTTAAAAACTTTTTAAAAAACCGCACGAAAAATATTAATTTTATTATTATTATTTTTATTATTTTTATTATTATTATTATTAAAATTATTATTATTATTATTATTATTAATATTATTATTATTATTATCATTATCAAAAAAGATTTACTATCTTCTCCTCGTTGCATTATTGCTATTACTTTTAGGGAACTTTTCTCTTGACATCCTAAAAAAATTTCAGGTCGGGACTAAAAAAAATAGTTGATAAAAAATCACCCTAATATATATAGTATGCGATTATTATGTAAGTGTTTTTACTTTTTATTACAATTTCCTGTTTGTTCCATTATTTTGAAATTTATTACGTTAGTGGTAAAATGAGCGATATCATCTAAAAGTGAAGGTTCCAGTGGGCTAAATAGAGGGTGACTTTACAGTGTTTGTAGTCAATTTATCAGAGTAATAGGGGTAGTTTGAACACTGTGAACAGACTGATGTTTACATAGATACTGTCACGAGTTGTGTGTACGGTGGTCCAGACTGCGGAGGCTGCAGCAGGCGCCGTGAGCATCGATCTGTTCCTGCTAGAACCTTGGTCCAGCTTCCCACACCCCTCCCCACTTTTCATCTACTACATTTCCTTTCAAAAAGTAGCACAGATTGTATTATACTCTTAACTGTTTTTCTTTCCTTGTTTTTTCGTCCTTCTTAACCAAAGATTTCCCTTGGTTAGTGAAAGATTTCCCCTGGCTGGAGGATACAAAAAAGAAGTCATTCATCTGTAAAAGTTCCGTGATTTTGTGTAAGACTCGAAAAAAGTTTCCCTTTTCGTGTCCCAGTGCCCCCGTTGGATTTGGCAAGCAAAAAGGTCTTGATTGGGAGTAAACAATCTGTGAGCGTTTTCCGATAAAGCGTGACCTTTCAATTTGTGGCTTGGAACAATAGATGAAATCTAGAAGAACGAGAGATTTCAGAAGATTCGAAGGCGTTTAACATTTTCGGAATTAGGTCCAAGAGGTTGAATCTTGTAGATTTCGGTTTATATTTTAATTTTTATTATAGTGTGTGAAGAGATTTTGGAAAGGAATTTTGATTATATAGTACTGTAGGGACTTTGTAGAACAATTGGTAAAGGATTTGAGGAGGTTAGAACATGGATAGGGACGTGAATGTGATTTTTGAAACAACTACACAGTATTACTGTGTGTGGAGATCTACTGCGCATGTCTACTCTTCATAGGAGTCCACTGCGCATGCGAAAGCTTCTCAGGGATCTATTGCGCATGTATACTCTTCATGGAGATCTACTGCGCATGCGTAAGCTTCGTAGGGATCAATTGCAAATGTATACTCTTCATGGGGATCTACTGCGCATGCCTACTCTTCATAGGAGTCTACTGCGCATGCGTAAGCTTCGTAGGGATCTATTGCGCATGTTTATTCTTCATAGGAGTCTACTGCGCATGCGTAAACTTCGTAGCGATCTATGGCGCATGTGTACTCTTCTTAGTAATCTATGGCGCACGTGTAGTCTTGATAGGAATCTACTGCGCATGTGTACGCTTCATAGAGATCTACTGGTGCATGTTCACTCTTCTTGAAAATCTACTGCGCATGTTTCTTAGAGATCTACTGAGCATTCTCTGTTATTTGTAAAGATCTACTACACATGTTCTGACATTTACGGTGATCTACTGCGCACAGTTACTCTTCATAGATATCTACTGCACATTGCAGACTTCAGTAAAGATCTCTCATTCCCTTAAAGACTTACTGCGCACTTTTTGACATCGTTTCAGATCTACTGCTCATCTTCCGACATTCAGATCTACTGCGGATCGCAGATTTTACTAGAAATCTATCCTTCTTTTTAGGATCTACTGTGCATTTCTTGCGATTTATGAAGATTTACGGCACAATTTTTAACATCTATGATGTTCGACTGCACTTGATTGAACAGAGATCTACTGCGCATTCTTTTACATTCAAAAAGATCTAATGCGCACGTTCTGACATTTATGATGATCTACTGCACATACTTACTGTTAACAAGAATCTATTGCGCATCGTAAAATTTAGTAGAAATCTGTCATTCTCTAAAGGATCTATTGCGCATGTTCAGAAATTCATGAAGATCTACTGCGCATGTTCTTACATTTTTTGATAATCTACTGCGCAGATTTACTTTTTAGAGAGATCTATCACGCATCGGAGACTTTATTAAAAACCGATCATTCCTTATAGGATCTACAGCGCATTTTCTTACATTCATAAAGATCTAATGCGCACGTTCTGACATTTATGATGATCTACTGCGCATACTTACTCTTAAGAGGGATCTATTGCGCATCGCAGACTTTAATACAAATCTGTCATTCTGTAGGATATTTCCATAGAATCTACTGTGCATTTTCTGACTTTTATTAAGATCTACAGCGCATATTCTGACATTTATGAAGATCTACCGCGCATGTTCTTACATTTATGATCTACTGCGCACCCTTACTCTTTACTATTGTGTACATCAGATTTTAGTAAAGATCTATTATCTTTTAAAGGATCTCTTGCGCGTTTTTTGCCATTTACCAAGATCTACTGCGCATCTCTAATTTTTAATCAAAATCACAGTACATTTCAACTCATAATTACCATTTCCAACACAAAAAATGCTAGATTTAAATTTAATTTTAATTTATACCTAATGATGATTACATCCTGACGATTGAAAATTTTTGAATAATAAAAAAGATTAGAAAATAGAAAATTTTCGTTAAATTAAGTTCTAGCGTGTCGGTTGAATTTTCGATGAAATTCTGATATTCCTAGTGGAATGGATTTTTCATTAAAGTGGAACGAAGCAAGACAAATGTTCACTCGGGTAGCACTTGTTCTTTAAAATATTCAACAACCCTCGTTCTCAAGTGAGAAACCCCTCTAGACAAAAAAAAATTATGGGGCTTTTCAAACGAAAGGCATATTTTCTTATATTTATCAAGATTTTCACCAAAGTTGAAAGTGAAAGAAAAACAATGCAAGCAAAAGTATATAAATTGTTTTTTTTTTCAATAAACTGAAATAATTTTTATCAAAAGTGGATACATATTTGAACATTAAGATTCTTTAATTGAATTTTTTTTAAATTATTGAAAATTATTTATTTTTTAGGCGCGACTTTTTTTAAATGCGCAATTTATTTAATAATAAAATGATTATTCTTAATAAGAATAATTAAACAGTAATATTTGTTTTCAAGTGTAATTGTAAATAGTAATAAAATAAATTTAATTTCAAGAAAAAAATTATAAACGTATTTTAAATTTTTTCTGAAAAAGAAATACGTGAATGTAGTTTACGATGAGTGGAATTTTAAAGTTCGATTTGCTGGGAATTGATCCAAAGTAACTAGAAAAACTTTGGTATGGGTCGCCACACTTTTGACATTTTAAACCCTTGCCCAAGGGAATTGAGTCTCACACCTTGACAAAAGCACTACACGCTCTGTTTTAGAAATAAAGAGGTTAAAAAAGTCCGACCTTCTCCAAACGCTCCCAGCATTAAATTAAATTTACGCTGACGTGAGAGTAATTAAAAATTTTATTTTCTTATTTTCGTTAAAAGAACCAAATTTATATTTCTTCTAATTATGCTATTTTTCTTTATCTGAGGCAAAAAATTTTTATTTTAATACAGAAATTGATTTTTGATTAAATAAAAGCAACTTTATAATTTTGTTTCAAAAGAATTTAGTTTTCAAACCTATCAACATTATTAAAAAAATTTTGTCGCTCAGATATTGTTGTCTTTTTATTTTCTCATAAAGCAGTATTTTTTAAGAATAATGTTCTAGTTAAAAATTACTTTTTTTAATCCTTCTAGTTCAGAAAGTATTTTTCCAAAGATTTTTAACAAAAATAGTAGTCCTTTTATCTTTATTTTTCAATTTTTAATGATTTTGGATGTGCGCAGATCTTGTGCGCAGTTAAATATCGTACGCAGATCTACTGCGCAGGTTAAAGTCGCCGCGCATATTTTCTGCGCAGAAGTAGATTTTCTCCGGACACGTGACAGATGCGCACAATCATTCTGCGCAACAAGGTGATGCGCGAGCACCATCTGAGCAAAAATAACAGAAAGTTGCACCTTTTATAAAAATAAATTTTCTTGTCGCAGTATTTGACAATTTTTTTGTTTAAAAAAATACGAAATTTAAGATACCTGACAAACACAACATACTACTTTGTATAACTTTGTTTATTTAATAAAATACGCATCAATGTGCATTTTTTTAAAAAAGTAAAGTAAAGTAAAACTTTTTGAAATAAATTTTTTTAAAATTTCAAAAATTAAGATTTTTTTTGAATTACTTTTCATTTTGTGAGATTTTTTTAAGGAACATTTTAGGGCAGAATACTAAAACTACTGCAAGTGAAATTTTCACGTTAAAGTTAATTTCCGAAATTGACAATTCAGAAACTTGTGAGTAGTTTTGGACGGAGGAAAAGTTAGTTTTGGGTCAAAGCCTCGGAAATTCTGGCATTTTAGTTATTTGCGTCGGAACTTTAGAAGCTGAAGGAAATAAACTTTTGAGGGGATGGAATACCTTGCCTAAAACATGACTTGTTTAATTTTATCCGTAAATGAATTTTAATCACCCTTGAGATTGATTTGATTTAAATATTATTAACACCATTATGTCATCGTTTTCTCGAGTAAAATCTCAATCTTGATCAATTTCATTTTTTGTAAGAACAAATTTTTTTTGTTATTGTGGATATTTATATTATTATAATTATTGTCATTATTATTATATAATATTATATATTATATATTAATATTATATAACAATAATAATAATTATTTTTATTATTATTATTATTATATAGTATACAATAATAATTATTATTTTTATTATTATTATTATTATTATATAGTATACAATAATAATTGTTATTATACTGTAATAATATCATTATAATATTGTATAATAATATTATTATTATAATAATAGCCCTTTTTATTTATTTTTCCATTTTTAATGACTTTGGATGTGCGCAGATCTTCTGCGCAATTTAATATCGTACGCAGATCTACTGCGCAGATTGAAGTCGGCGCGCATTTTTTCTGCGCAGTAGTAACTCTTTCCGGACACGTGACAGATGCGCACAATAATTCTACGCATCAAGAGGATGCGCGAGCACCATCTGAGTAAAAATAACCTAAAAATTCGCACATTTTTTAAAAGTAAATGTGCTTGTGCGTAATATTTGGCAATTTCTTTGTTTAAAAAATACTAAATTTACGAAAATAAGAAATTATTATTACTATAATGTTAATAATAATAATAATAATAATAATAATAATAATAATAAAAATAATAATTATTATTATTAATTTTTATTATTATTAATAATAATGTTATTATTACTTTTTATTATTATTAATAATAATGTTATTATTACTTTTTAATATTATTATTATTAATAATATGATTTTAATTTTCAATTTTTACTTTTAAATAAACTTTTTAGTTTATTCATTCGCAGTTAGTTTTCACATTTCATATTTATTCTCCCGGAATATCGACATTTTAGTTTCATGTCTCTATTTTGGTTCATCTCGTTTTATAGTTCCTTTCATATGTACACAGTTTTTCCGTATCCAAACATCTCCAATAACTAAACGCGAGTAACTTAAAATATTTATCGTAAATTTTCCCCATGAGCTGATATCTGAAAAACTCAACTGTCAATGCATAAACCATTTCAAATCGTCAAAGTACATTTCCTTGATAAAAAAAAATCAACTTTCACAAAAAAAAAATTTTTTTTCTAAAAAAAAACTATTTTTTACAAAGAAAAAAATTTTTTTCTCAAAAAAAACTATTTTTTGCGAAGAAAAAAATGTCTCGCAAAAAAAACCTTTTACCCGAAAAAAACTATTTGTTTTAAAACAAATTTTATAGAAACTTTTTTATTTTTCTAAATTTTTTTTTGAACTTACTTTGTAACTTCAGAAAAAAAATTTATTTTACTTGACAAAAAAAATTATTTCCGAGAATCCAAAGAATAAATAAAATTCATTGTTTTGAAAATTTGAAATTTTTCTTGTTTCAGTACAAATTTTTTTTTAAATTATTTATTCAAATTGAGAAAAAATGACGCTTTTCAAATACTTGAAATGCACTTTATGATGTTATTTTAATGATAACAAGATAATTAAAATGTTTCAATTAGAGTGAGTTTGCAGTTGAAATGCTCATTTAATTTAAAGATAAATTTTGCAAGAGTCACTGTCTCGTCTAGATTTGTTAGCGAATGAAGAGAGCGACACAACAATGCTGCTTTTGTTGCATTCTCATGTTACTTTAGTTTGGAATTTTGGTACTTTGCCAAATAACCAGTTTTCTGGTTCTATCCGTTTATCTTTCACGATTACTGAAATTTTTCTCTGCAATATTAATTGCATGAAAATGTACAATTTATTATTAATAAATAAATTAATAAAATTGTAGAATGTATTAAATGTAAAATGTAAAATGTAAAGTGTAAAATGTATAAAATGTAAAATGTAAAAAAAACTATACCAAAATGTTGGATTTGATGTGAAAGAACATGAAAAATTTGAAAGGTTATGTATTTATTCTGTGAATGGTAGCGCCATCTTGGAGAGATTTTTACTTACGTAAAATACGTAACAAGAACTATGAAATTCATTACTTACCCAACCCTGCTGGACCTGCGCACAGCTGTAGTAACTTTGAGCATGCGCACTAGTACCACGACACATAACCTCTAATTTTGAGTATCGTGTGCAGAATTTTTGAACATAAAAATTATTTTTGACCAAGTGTTTAGTTATATTACTAGGTTTTGTGATTACCCTACTACAGTAAGTCCGGCTGAGTATTATT
This sequence comes from Ganaspis sp. Gsp50, assembly GCA_011057455.1. NCBI lineage: Eukaryota > Metazoa > Arthropoda > Insecta > Hymenoptera > Figitidae > Ganaspis > Ganaspis sp. Gsp50. The sequence continues at coordinate 24,717 of WNHD01000587.1, forward strand.
TTTCCGTCTAATAAAAAAAAAACGAAAAATGAAGGCAAACTCTTTTTATCCTCCACATCGCTGTAAAATAACCACTACACTAAAGTTTATGTTCAACTTTTGTTATTTTTTGAAACTTTTATTAATTTTGTCAATAAAATGCTTATTGTTGACAGAATAAATAAATAAACAAATAAATAAAATTTGAATAAACAATAAATAAAACACGTGAAAAAAAGCGAATAGAAAAAAATTGCAGCTGTGCAATTGCTCTTTTTTTGTCCTCGATTTTTTCATTTTCGAAAATAACAATTGTTGCAACATTGCCAAATAACCGAAAAGTTAATTTTAAAATTTTTTTTATTTTAAAATTAACTTGATAATAGAATCTGCAATGTAGTCTGTTGAGGGTGCAAATTAGTTAGTGGAATAAGAGACTTGAAATTTCGAGTCTCGTTTCTTAATGAAATGGAAACGAGGTAATAACCAAGCATAAACTTGAGTCATAACGACCTGAAAACGTTAAAATTTTAAATCATCTCAGGCACCATATGTTGTACTTACTATGCAAATTGCAAGTTTCATTTTGTTAACACAACATTTATTTCTCAACATCCAAATAAAAATTATTTTCGTTATTATTAACATTTAACAAACAAAAAAATGTATTTATAAATTTTTTTTTTGCAAAATGTTAATTTAGTGTTGGAATTCTGTTGTTTTATCACACAGACTCAAAAAAAATTTTTTTGTCCCACTAGTAATTTCTTACGTATTTCGGGTCGCTGATGCCGAATCCGAAGTCGGAATTCAAAAATTATTGCGCGTTTTCTTTCCAGCCTCAAAAAACAAGAAATTTAAATTGTTGTCGAATTTGTTTAAACTATTTAAAGAATGCAAAACTTGCGCAAATGTAATCTTTGAACTATTACCATTAATTCAAGCTCAAAAAACTTGAAAAATATTCAGTAGTTCCCGAGATATGACTCGAAACGTCCGCGCGCGAAAATCGGCCGAGCGTTCAAGGCCATTTAAGGTAAAATCTCAATTTGGCCGATTTACGCGCGCGGACGTTTCGAGTCATATCTCAGGAACTACTGAATATTTTTTAAGTTTTCTGAGCTTAAATTAAAGATAATAGTTCAAAGATTAAATTTCCGCGAGTTTTGCATTCTTTAAATGGTTTAAACAAATTCTACAAAAATATAAACTTAAATTTCATGTTTTTTGAGACTAAAAAGAAAATGCTAAGTAATTTTGGAATTCTGACCTCGGATTCGGATTCAGCTTTGTTCTGCTGGACTAAAAGTTATTTTATACTGTGGGGCTGTGTTATTATCGTTATTAATATTATTATTATTATTATTATTACTATTATTTATATTATTACTCTTTATTTTTTTTAATTTTTTAAAATTTTTTTCTTTTTTTTTCTTTTTCCTTTTCTCTTTTCTTTTTCTCGTTTCTCATTTCTCTTTTCTCATTTCTCTTTTCTCTTCTTTTTTTTAAATTGAGGTTTGACAAATGCATTCACGCAGAAACGGGAAGTATGACAAGGATAATTATTAGTCATCAGTTTTTCAAAATATTGTTATTTTAATTATTCTTTACATGTTTTTTTCTTTTATTATAAATTATTTCTATAAATGACTGTAGTATCGAGTATCGGATTACTCAAAATGCCTCGTTGGGATTAAAATCTCGATGTGAATAATAATCCAAAGCTGTACGAAAGTACTGATAATTGCGATAAATTCAATAATTGCGGATACATTTGCACGAAAATTTTCAAGGATAAATAATTTTAAAGGTAAATTTTCTGTCTCATTAGTTATAAATGGTAAAATTCCAGATGTGTATTATTCGAGAGAAGGGAATGTGATTGTAGAGTGCTTTTGACGACTCTCAATTGCAAACATCCATTCTCGATTAGTTGATTAAAATCGTATGAAACTTCTCACAGACAAATAGTTCCTCAGAGTAATAAAAATAAAATATTACCCTCTCGATAAATTTTAATATCACATTAAATTCTCTTGGTTAATGAATTTATAAATTAAACAAAAATTAGTGTTATTGACAAATTTAAAAAAAAAAAAAAAAAAAAAAAAAAAAAAAAAAAAAAAAAAAAAAAAAATTGTATTATTGACGAATTTTGTAAATTAATCACGAATTCGTATTGTTAACGAATTTATAAATTATTCATAAACTCTTACTGTGTTTGCAATACTTTTAACAAAATTTATAATTCACTTCAATTCCATCTTCTACAATTTCTCTCACTTTGGCATTTCTTTTCACTACGTTTCTTTCTTTTATTCTTCCTGTCCTCTTTTACCAATTTCTTTTTACGATACCCTGTACATTAAATTTTTTTACGATTTCTCAAAATTAGTAGATTAATATTAACGATTTCTTTCAATTTGCAATTTCCTTTTAACGATTTTTCTCAATTTGTATAAAAAAAAATTGTACAAAGAAAAAGGTTTCACAGATATCCAAAAAAGTTTTTTTCACTGAAAGAATTTAAATTCACTTTTGATGCGAGCTCAAATTGAGCAATTATAAAATATGCTGCTGCCTACCTGGTTCAAAATTGCTGCAGATTTTGGCACTTTTTTATTTAGTAGAAAAATTCGATTCAATGAAAATTTACTTTCAAAGAATTTGCAATTTATTAAAAAAAAAAAAATTTGAAAGATAGACCTTTTTTGGACTAAAATCCAAGTAGTAAACATTATTCAAATTGCATATATAATCCGTATAACATTATCATCATTCCTGGGTTAAATTTGCAATTTTAGAGATGTTCCAATTGGGTCGAGTTATTATGTTGAAAGATTACACTTTAAGATTACACTTAAGATTTGCTCTCGAGTTCTCTAGCGGAGAAGTACCTCTCGTATTTATCATATCAATATCTTGGAAATTACATCCCAACCCCTTCATAGCTACCTCTATTACTCATCTCCACATCGAAATATATTTTTTATTTTTATTACTCTTCGCTAAATCAAGGTAACCACTTACTTTTGAATACTTTGCAATCTATGATTTTAAATAAAAAGACAGTTGAAGAAGCGAAAAAAGCTCATTTACAGTAAATTTTTCACATTTTTGCAAATTTTAAGGTGTTCCTGAAATCTTTATAGCATTTTCTTTTTTTTATTCGATTCGGCATAAGAAAACACGAATTTTAAGTACTTCTTAAAACACTACACTTGCCTGGAACAATATACAATTTTGAAAAACATGATATTTTTTCACATTTCTGCAAATTTAAAGGTGTTCCTGAAACTTTTTCGGAATTTTCTTTGTTTTATTAGATTCGGCATAAGAAAACATGAATTTTAAGTCCTATTGCAAACACTACACTTCTTAGGATCATTTTGAATTTTTGAAAAATATGATATTTTTTCACATTTTTGCAAATTTAAAGGTGTTCCTGAAATTTTTTTGAAATTTTCTTTTTTTTATTAGATTCGGCATAAGAAAACACGAAATTTAAGTACTTTTTAAAACACTACACTTGTCTGGAACAATGTAAAATTTTGAAAAACATGATATTTTTTAACATTTTTGCAAATTTAAAGGTGTTCCTGAAATTTTTTTGGAATTTTCT
>WNHD01000588.1:0-10081 GCA_011057455.1 Ganaspis sp. Gsp50
AAAGTTGAATTATCTCGACGAATGTTCTTCAATGTTTATAAGCACTGATTGTGTCTTGAAACATCTATCGATCTTTTTACCTCTTTCATACAAAATAATAATGTTTTTAATTGTTTTTAAAAATTCACTGAAATCGACAATCCACAGTAAATGGATAAAGTGCTTTATCATTCTCCGACAACTTGGATCAAAATATTACCTTGATTCAGTTTATTTTCTCTTGGTTCTGAAAACGCATCTTGAAAAGTAATGGATTCTCTTTCGGCATTGCAGGGTTTAGAAATTGTTCTTTTTCCGTGAACTATGGGCTTGAATTCCGAAATTGGCTAGGAGCCAAAATTCTTAAGTCTAGCGTTTAGTCCGGATTCTCATCCCACAGATTCAAGGACAACAATTGGCACTTGCTTGTCTAGAATCTCGTTTCTCATTTTCTTTTCAGCTTTGGACGCGAGGCGCGACCTCTATGAAAGGAAAACGAGGGAAAGGGGGTCCGAAGGCCCAGGGGTCCGTTTTAACTTTCAACGGCCACGTACCTTACGAAGACCGGTTGTACCGCCTTTTACTTGAGTTTTTAAATTTTAAACGCCCCTTAACTGATTATTGTTTTCAAACGATAATTAATTTTCCATTTCAACAACATTTTGTTTCGTTGATCTTCTGCGGATAATGGAATACATTTTCTTGACCATAATAGACGATAATTCATGATTATAAAAAGATAATAGGCCAAAGAAAATAAATAAAAGGCAAAATAGGTCAAAATGGAAGTACTCCAAGAGGAACTAAAGTTGAATCAGAATTTAATTTTGGTTTGACTTTTGTAATTGATATGGATTCGAGGAATGAAATAAAGTACTGGATCTTGATTGGTTGGTAGTTGATGGCTAATTGCTACCTTTCTAAGCTTTTACTGGAAACGAGTTACTCTCTTCAGGACAAGGTGATTGCCATGCCCTGACCTGGGGCAACATTCCAAAGAATTCTCACATGCTCAATGTCCGTTTTCCTCAATCGGGAGCAATGAATCGCACTATCATCATTGACAGTAAATTAATTTAGTTCGATATTTTGCATTTGCCTACTCGGACGACACGATTTCTGTTCGCAATCTAATGATTATTTATTGCTACTGATAAACCTGCAGCCAAGGTTGAAACCGTTATTGCTTTGCTGTCCACTCTTATCAAAACAAAAATCCAATCTTGTCGCCTGTAACCTCTTGAACTATTTAGATTAGATCTTTCTCTTTCTCCTTGCTGAAATTTTATTATCGCCTTCGCTTGAGGAATCTCAACTGCACCACTTTCGTAGCCCTATTTGCATAATTATCCTATTTATTTGTTTATATCCATGTTTTACCGTTTCAGTCTTTACAAATTTAGTAATTAACAAGTAGTTTATAATTGTAAATGTTATTTGTACATGACATTTGCTAGCATGTTAAAACATGAAATGTTAAAACATGAAATGTTAAAACATGAAATGTTAAAACATGAAATGTTAAAACATGAAATGTTATAATATTTTATGTTCATTCTATAGAATGAAAACTAATTGACGAAACTTTATTATACGAAATGTAATTATTCTATGAAATAGATGCATCAAGTGTAATTGGTTATATCATTGGTAATAAAATTGGTTGTTTCAAGTTTAGCCACAAATTGGTTAAACAGGAGGTTAAAAAACGTTCAGAGCAAACTTCGGCTTTTTTCCCTACAAAGATGTTTGCCTATCGTCAGGTTTAGTAAATAAATGGAGGGAGAGTCGATGAGAGACTTGAAACTGGTCCCTGGGAATATTTTTGATTTCTTGTTTCTTTTTACGAAGACAGGAAATTTGTACTTATGAGGATGTGTAATTGCTTGTGCGAATTGAGGAGAGAGTACCGATATATTCCGCTCGTTTATGCATGCAATTGTATTTGTGGAATTGTGAGAAGGGTGCGTTTCTTCGGTTAAACGATCAGAATCGTTAAGTCGATGGTTTTGTCGTAAAATCTTTTACGCTCGGCATCCTACCTCAACTGATATTGCACTTATTGCACATTAGAAAAGGGGAAAGGTAGAAACTCATCTTCTGTCACCCAGACCAAAATTCAAAAGAGGCCCTGCCCTCGACACACCTATCTGGTTTTTACTGTTGTAAAAACCTGGTCTCGCCTTTCAATTCTTAATTATCCTTTCTTAATCACCTACTTACTCATTTTTCAACCTGCTCTTTGCTTATTACTAAAATCCATTAGTCACTTAATTCAGAAATGTTCATTAGTTGGATGACTCATAATTGCCGAATAGTCACTTGTATTTTTTTCACTTGTAATTATTTCGAAATTTACTAGTTTACTTATCGTTGCCTGTTTCGTCCACAATATCTCAAAATACTAAACTTAGTAAGAATTATCTTAAAGTAGTACTTAGTAACTTTGTAAGATTATCTTAAAATTATCTTATTAAGAATTTATTTTTTTAATTAATTTAAATTTAAAGACATGAAGTTTATTAGTTAACGTTAAATTCGAAAAACAGCGAGCAGTGAACATATCAATCATTTTTGTAAAAGGAAATAATATACTATTGAATATACTATTGAAATAATATAATATACTATTGAATATACTATTGAAATAATATAATATATATTTAATATACTATTGAAATTGATATTTTCCCCGTTATAGAAGCGAATTTAAATAATTTTCTTTTGGATATTGATGATGCCGCTATTCCTTTTCCTGTCAATGGCAATTATCTCCTTAAGTGAAGTTTAATAGATGATAATAGCTGCCAGAAACAATTTCAAAGTATGACTCGACTCTGTTGTAAAATATCCTGAAAGTCATAAATGAATTCAAGTTCCTCGATACTTTTGTTGAAAGGCAGTCAATAATAATTATTATTACCAACTGCACGAGTTCTTCTCACGATACCAAAGGTGTCTGTTCTGTGTTTTGTTTGGTGCCTTTTTAATGCATCTAAACATCCTGAATTCATTCTCATCAGTCTCATTAACACGGCTATATTATTCTTCCATCTGCGCACTTGACTCTCACCTTTTATTTCACTTTCCAAGGCTTCTAGGATCGTCTGAAATGTCGATGGACATTTTAATGTCAAGCAACTCGATTGTAATTTTATTTCACCATAAATCATAATATTAATAGAAAACAAGCTTTCGGTTACTATCGGTTTTGGTATTAACTCTTTACTTTTGGTATTTACTCTTTCTTTTTGGTATTTATTCTTTCTTTTTGGTATTTACTCTTCCTTTTTGGTATTTACTCTTTCTTTTTGGTATTTACTCTTCCTTTTTGGTATTTACTCTTTCTTTTTTGTATTTACTCTTTCTTTTTCGTATTCACTCTTTCTTTTTGGCATTTACTCTTTTTTTTGGTATAACTCTTTCGGTTACTCTGTTGGTTTTCAATTCATAGTTATCAGTTCATTAGTTTCAATTATTCTCACTCGTAAGAGGAGTAATTTTCAATCTTTTAGCAGCTATTAAAGTTGAAATATTCGCTGTTGAAAAAATGTAAATTCAGAGGAGATAGTGGGTGATAAAAAGGCTCATCTCAAGAAACCCTAGAGTTCAAGAGCAAGGCTGCCATCAGACCTGTTTTATCTGGATGAAAGGGAACCCAGATAATGCCCTTCTTAGAACCACAAAGCTGGAGGATGAAGAACATTCTCTTTTATCGATTACAAAGGTCACACATTTCTTCCCTCAGAGAAAGACTGAAATTTGATTGAGGGTAACTGCCCTTGAGACTACGGAACCGTAGGGCTTAGTGTACAGAAAAGTGTGCGATATAGAAAGAGAGAAGTTGGGTAGTTAGAGAAAATGTGAACTATGAGTCACGTAATCGAGTTGGGGCGTTCCACCCTCCACCCTATCGATCCTGCATTTCTACGTGAACATTCACCTCACTGTGACAATTCGTCTGCCCTATCTATTCCACCCGAACTGTCTCCCATTTCTTGTTTTGTAAAACCTTTTGTCTTTCAAAAAATCTCATCCTTTGGGCGATATTTTAAACCGGAATTATTGTTACTTTAATGGTAATGAGTCATTTTGTGGTGATGAAATTTTGTGAATGGGTGTCAAAACGTAGAATTAGTTTGTTATATGGTTTTGCCAAAATATTGTTTTGTATGTGTAATCATTTGTGTTTGTTAGTGTAATCATTCCTAATATGACCGTAGATATTAACATAGTAGCAACAGATGTTATCAAATAACCACAGGTATTCTCGTAGTAACCATATAGGTATTATCAGAGTAGCCATAGGTACTCTCGTAGTAACCATATGGGTATTATCGTAGTAGCCATACACTATAAAAACATGGTGTCTTATTTTGACCAAAAACGTCTTAAATTAAGACATATTTAGTGACTAAGGCACAAAAAATGTCTTAATTTAAGACGAGTCACAGGAATTATCATAGTAACCATATTAATAAATCCGTAGCATCCAAAAAACCTGACTAAACGAACCATGTATGAACCAATTTTCAGCAATTATTTATCTATAACAGCAACAATAGCCATATAAAGGCTATAGCTACATTGCTATGCACACTGTACTACATGTAGCTATAACTTATATATCATTATGCTAACCATGTGTATGGATATGCTAAACATAAATATAGAGAGAAACAAATGTTATTGAATTTGTAGCACACGTAATCGAACACTCCAGAGGCATATTTCATTCATGGATGAGACTTATATTTATAAATGTATGTCTTATTGGAACGGACATATCTCATCAATTTTCGTATAGATTGCATTTTTAACGGATACATTACACATTCATTCATTTTCCACATGTGAATTAATTGCAGTACACACGTTTCAACAAATAACCCTCACAATTCCATAATAAACAGCCCAAAAATATTATCTATAAGCTAAAAATATTATCTAAGCTAAAAATGTTATCTAAGCTACAAATATTATCTAAGCTACAAACATTATCTAAGCTAATAATGTTATCTAAGCTACAAATATGATCTTGCTCAGCAACACAAGAAATAAATTCTTTAAAGATGAACGGATGATGATTGTTTAAAGACATTTTGGCATAACCCTCATAAAACCGAATTAAAAGTGATTCATTTTGAGGATAACAGGAAGCAAGCAACCCCTACAGTGTCATGAAAAAGTAAGCAGAGGGAACCATAAAAAAAGTATGTTGCTTAAAAGTGTGGCACGTGAGATTGAATTGAGTCGGCAATTCGCTCGGGCAATTCCGGCTTTTCTTTGCAGGTCGATAGACGGGAAACGCAATGGGGAACTTGGTGGGTGAGTCACCGTTTACTATGTACTACTTTTTTTCTAAAGTGCACTTGCCTACTTAACCCAAAGGGTCTTGCCGGATCGCGTTGTCCAAGAACAAATTAAGGGCTCTTTATGCGAAAAGCAGGTACACCTGGAAGCACCTGCTGTTGATCAAAAACCAGTATGCACACTTCCGCTCTCAGTATCGTTGAGCGGCACATGCTCATCAGCTGCAAAAGAGCACATAGTTGCTTAAAAAAATTAATATTTATCAATAAACACGAATTATTGACGATTAACAATTTATTCGTGTTATTTAAAACCTATAATAACATTCCATTATAATTCCATTGAAAGGTTGTTCAAACTGGAACCAGTTTTCCTAGCTCTGCTAGAAATCTGATAGAATAATAAATAACTTGTTTTAAAATCTTGAAAATGGTAGTTATTCTAACTGCTTTTTGTAATATATATCTCTGACACTTTATTACTCAAGATAACATTTTATTAGTTGATTTTACTATTAAAATGGTCGTTTTCTTGTAAAACGGTTATTTAAGTCGTAAAATGGTTTTTTTCATCAAATAGCGAGATTTTATGTTTATATGGAAACACTGGGTTTTGAAGTAGGTGTTTCTTTTAAATAACTTGTTTCAAATTTAGCAGTCTAAAGTGTTTATAAACAATTGAACTTTCGAATATAATTTTTGTTGTTGAGACTTGATCTCTGGCTTTACGGGTTCTTACATAGTTGAAGCAAATTTTTCTCTATGGTAACCGGTTGGCCCACTATAATAGTCCGTATCCACTGAATTGTTATGTAGATATAGGATGTAACATGAAAATGATGACTAACAAAAATCACAATCGACCCTCACGCGATCTGAAAAATTTCAAAATATTATTTTCAGTTCTCTCGTTTCATTTATAACACCTACGTTTATTAACATTTTATCACTTTGATTTCGTGTCAGTGTTTTTTAAACCTTTAATTTTTTATTCTTAAAATATTAATTACATTACTTTTTTATTCTTACATTTAAATTCAGTTACATTCAAATACGTGAAGTCTACAATGTTTTCAATCAACGATTGAAATTACTTTTCTATATATCTAATCTATAATATATTTCTATGTATCTTTTCCACTTTTATCTTGATTTTTGTCTCAATTTTTTTGAAACTTGTTTTTAACAAATTTTAGGCAAAAAAGGTTATAATATCCTACTTGATGACGTTAATTTGAATCGTTGAAATACAAGAAAAGAACAATGTTTATTTAAATTAAACGAAAATATTTGACTTGTGATTAAAAATAAAAAAAATAAGAGATTGTCACTATTGTTGAGATTAGAGATTGAAGAGTGGAAAATTCCAACCTTTTCTCACTTTCTCTGTTCATTATATAAAAGGACATAAATCACCTTTTGGAAAAAATGATATTGGATAGAGATACAATAGTTTTGTGCATATAAACAAGGAACAACGCATTTAGGCGTTGATCCAGTGTGACTTTATGGCACACCTCGAGAGAAAGATAATGTACATAATATGAGATCGATGATTTCAGCCTCTCTGAATCATTGACGCAATCGCCAGCGTCTATACATACAACATTCATCGACAATATAATGTACAGTGCGGGTGAACCTCGATTTAAATCTCCTTTCTTAAGAATTACGAGAGTTAAGAGTCATGTGCAGTTGCAGGTTTCTCTGTTTATGCACTCAGATATATATGTGTGCTTGTGACTTATGTCGCATACTTTTAAACATGTATGTTTCTAATCTAGGAATATCGATCTTGTATAGCTCCTGCATGATGAAGAAAGATCTCAATTTGCAGATTAAAATCATCTCGGTTTACTTACATTTTTTCGCATCAAATATTTAAAGAAATTTTAATTTAAAGTTTCGTCATTTTCATAGAAATTTCAATTTAAAGTTTCGTCATTTTCATAGAAATTTTAATTTAAAGTTTCGTCATTTTAATTTCGAGTGCTCTGGAAGTATTTTTAGGACAATGTGCTACTGAAATAAATTGTAAGTGTACTAGAAGTATTATTATCATGTGCTACTGAAATAAATTATAAGTGTATACACTTATAATTCTAGTATACTAGAAGTATTATTATCATCTAATGAAACAAATACTCTAATGAAACAAATATACTCTTGAAGTGTTAAGACCATGTGCTATACTGAAACAAATTTTTTTATAAAATCTATAGCTTCTGTACTTAAAAAGAAAATTGGCTGAGAAAAGTGCGGTACTTTTGGAATTTGACGCTATTGATTCAAAAGCATATATACTGTACAATAGTATACCATCTTTGTGTTAATTAGAATGCTATAAATTTCACATTATGTGCGTTTGAACCAGTAAAATTAGATTCCAATAAAGTTTTTAAGCATTTTAATCAAAAAGCTTAATGGTTTTGAGATCGAGGGATATAGTACACTGAAAAAAATAAATAGCTGATTCAGACAACGTATGGCAGTTCCACCAATACATGTACCTAATCTTGTCATAATTGTGACTAGGTTAGGTATAAAATAGTGTCATATATGCAAAAATAGTGCCATATGCAAAAATAGTGCCATATGCAAAAATAGTGCCATATGCAAAAATAGTGCCATATGCAAAAATAGTGCCATATGCTAAAATAATGCCATACACAAAAATATTGCAATGCACAAAAATAGTACAATAGTACAGAAGTTCAAAATTCGATAACGTTAAAAGTAATAATAATCATAGTAGTTGTAATATATCATAGTATATATATAATCATAGTAGTAACAGTATTTTTTAAATAACAGTAATAAAAATACATTGTGTCAGAACTGACTACCATTATTAATTGACCTTACTGTGGTTGCATTTTGCGTGAGAAACACACCAAGTTTCTTTTTTAATTCTTCTTGAAATGTGTCAGGATCTTTGCCTTTTTCGCAATCCCAAGGTGAAGATTAAATAAGGAAAACCAGACCTGCTACCTTTGCAATCTTTGCATATTAACTACTAATTGGTCAGGGACATGAACTTGGGTTTATCTAGAACAAATTATTACTTATAATCCAACTAATTGATTACTTTGATTAGAAATTAGAATATCTAATGAACCTGCGGTTAGAAAAGCAAAAAGATTTTTGTTAAAACAAATTGTAAATAAGTTTCTATAGACTTGTAATAGAAAATTATTTTGTGCTCGCTTTTTATTCATCCACATTCACTGTTTACTTTTGACTTGTTAAAAAAGAATTATTTTCCAATTATGGGGGTAATTTTATTGAATCATCATGCCTATAAATAGTTTTTGCGGTTGCAGAAATTTATGGAGTGAACATACAGATAATAAGAAGCCCTTGAATAAACGACAAGTTTGCTGGAAATGAAAGTAACTACAATCTGGTCGCACTGGATTGAGATCAGTCGCTCCTTTTTTCTCTCGTTTTTTCTGATTTTATAGTCTTTTTCTGTCATCCGTTTGTGTTTGTACAATGTAACATTTTCCTGGCTTGTTTCTGATTCTCGACAATTCAGTGTTTCTCATTCTGTTTGGTATTTGCGGTTTAGTATATCTTAGGTTTGGATTTTGCGATCTAGCGTCTTAGGTTTGAATTTTGCGATCCAGCGTCTTAGATTTAAATTTTGTGATCTAGCATCTTAGGATTAAATTTTGCGATTTAGCGTTTCATGTTTAAATTTTGCGATTTAGCATTTTATGTTTAAATTTTGCAATTTAAGCGATTTAAGCGTCTTGGTTCATTTTGATGCTGCTCATTCCATTTTGATTGTGAGATTTAGCGTCTTATTTTATAGTTACTGTGTCGTATTTGGAATTGTACAGTCAGTCTTTAATTTCCATTCTTATTCTAAACTAGTCTCGGAGAATCTATACATATAGTCTCTTGAGTTGCATAGTAAAAGTCGAAAGACACTCGTCCTTGAACGATAACGCCTTGCATTCCTGGCAAGCTAAACTCTCAACACGACTCACTTTCCACAAAAAAGACACCTACGTTTAGTGAAAATCTTTCGAATTCAGGTCACTTGGTAGATAACCAAGTTCACTCAATTTTGGCTCCAAAATCGACAGCTATGTACTGCTATAGCTTCTTTCTAAATTATATTATTTAAAGAAAGCTTCATTTTTGGAAATTGAAATATTGAATTCCTAAAGAATGAAGAAAAAATCCTAAAAAATTTTTATGATTAGTTTTCATGGGTCCAATTTCACGGTCGCTCAAACTGTGTAGGTTGTGCTCGATTTTGAAAACTATCGAATTTTAATGCTTTCAAATTTAGATGCTTTAAAATTAAAAGGCCTCCAAATTCAGAAGCCTCGAAGTTAAGAGGCCTTCAAATGTTAATGCTTAAAAGTTAAAAAACCTCGAAATTTTAATGCCTCCAAATTAAAAGGCATTCGAATTTTAATAAATCCAAATTAAGAGGTTTCGAAATTAAAGAGCCTCGAAATTAAAAGGCCTTCTAATTTGAATGCATTCAAATCAAAAAGCATCCAAATTTTAATGCCTTCAAATTAAGAGGCTTCGAAATTAAAAGGCTTCCAAATTAAAAGGCATCCAAATTAAAAGGCATCTAAATTCAAAGGCTTCCAAATAAAAAGACTTGCAAATTAAAAGGCCTTCTCATTAGAATGCCTTCAAATTAAAAGGCATCCAAATTAAAAGGCATCCAAATTAAAAGGCATCCAAATTCAAAGGTTTCCAAATAAAAAGACTTGCAAATTAAAAGGCCTTCTCATTAGAATGTCTTCAAATTAAAAGGCATC